>JAGPOW010000145.1:5744278-5889558 GCA_030014935.1 Caiman crocodilus
TCATCTGACCCCGGTGCTCTTTCCTGCCAAGGCAGGGGGTCGGACTAGATGATCTGCCCAGGTCCCTTCCGACTCTAGATACTATGATACTATGATATAACGGCTTGAA
This sequence comes from Caiman crocodilus, assembly GCA_030014935.1. Taxonomy (NCBI): domain Eukaryota; kingdom Metazoa; phylum Chordata; order Crocodylia; family Alligatoridae; genus Caiman; species Caiman crocodilus. The sequence goes on from JAGPOW010000145.1 coordinate 5,744,388, forward strand.
TAAGGAACTGGCTTTCGGGCTGGGATTATGGCTAGAAGTTCTGCTTGGGCCACCCATCCGAATACCTCTGAGTGACCAGGGGACTGTCCTGGACATCTGTGGCCAGAGACTTGACTGGCCTAAAGTGCGGTTTAGCTGCGCCAGGCTGCCAACAGGCAGGACCCCAGCCCCTGTGCTAAGTGTATGGACCCGAATAAGGAACTGGATTCTGGGTTTGGGGCTTGGATTATACCCAGAAACCCTTCTTGGGCCACCCCAAACTGTATCTCTGTGCCACCAGAAGATGCTTCTGGACATATTTCAATAGAGATTTGCCCAGCCCAAAACTTGGTTTAGCTGCACCAGGTTGCCAACCGCCCCCCAGACACTGTGCTAAGTATCTGGACCCAAATAAGGAACTGGGATTTGGGCTGGGATTATACCCAGAAATCCTTCTTGGTCCACCCCAGACCAAACCTCAATGACAGCAGGGGACTCTCCTGGACATCTCTGACCAGAGACTTGCCCAGCCCAAAACGCGGTTTGGCCATGCCAGGCTGCCAACCGACACCACCCCCCAGACACTGTGCTAAATTAATGGACCTGAATAAGGAATTAGATTTGGGCTATGATTAAACTAAAAAATCCTGCTTGGGACACACCAGAACATGTCTCTATGCCACTGGGGGACACTCCTGGACATCTCTGACCAGAAATTTGCCTGGCCTAAAACGCAGTTTGGCCATGCCAGGCTACCAACTGACACCACCCCCAGACACTGTGCTAAGTGGCCCAAATAAGGAACTGGATTTTGGGCCAGGATTATACCCAGAAATCCTTCCTGGGCCACCACAGAACGCATCTCTGTGCCACCAGAGTACTTTGCTGGACATCTCTGACCAGGGATTTACCTGGCCTAAAGTGCCTTTTGGCCGTGCCAGGCTGCCAACTGACAGCACCACAGCCACTGTGCTAAGTATATGGCCTCGAATGAGGAACTGAATTTTGGGCTGGGATTATACCAGAAATCCTCGTTGACCCACCCCAGACCATGTCTCTGTGCCACTGGGGAATGCTCCTGAACGTCTCTGATGAGACTTGCCCGACCCAAAGCGCGGTTTGGCCACTCTGCACACCACCCTCCCAGCCACTCTGCTAAGTACGTGGACCTGAGTAAGGAACTGGATTTTGGGTTGGGATTATACCCAGAAATCCTTCTTGAGCCACCCCATGGCATACCTCTGTGCCCTCGGAGGACTGTCATGGACATTGTTGACCAGAGACTTGCCCAGCCCAAAACGTGGTTTGGCCGTGCCTAGCTGCTATCTGACAGCCCCCCAGCCACTGTTCTAAGTATAATGGCTCAAATAAAGAACTGTTTTTTGGGCTGGGATTAGAAATGGAAGTCCTTGTTGGGTTATCCCACTGTATGACTCTGTGACACTGGGCAATTCTCCCAGGCATCCCCGGCCAGAGTATTGTATGGCCCAAAGCGTGGTTTGGCTCTGCCATGCTGTCAACTCAGAGCACGCCCTGCCCCTCACACCGCTCCCAGTGACTGTACTAAGGACAATGGCTTGAATAAGGAATGCTTTTTGGGCCACCCCACAGCATGCTTTTGGGGCACTGGAGAACATCCCCGGACATCCCTGACCGGAGCCTTGTCCAACCCAGAACGTGGTTTCTTCATGCCATGCTGCTAACAGCTGCACTACAGCAAATTGGCTGTGCGGGGCATATTGCAGGTAGCCTGAGAGTAAAGGCTTCAAGTAGCTGTTTAAACTGCAGCAGGGAGGGCCAGGCTGACTATTAAGACTAAGGGTAAATCCCTGTGCCTTACTAGGGAGTCACCTGACCAGAGTGGGGAGTGCTTAAGAGCATAAAAACCCAGCTCTAGAAGTAGAGCTTCAGAGAAAGGGACTGAAAGTGGTATCTTGGTGTGCATGCCAGAAGGGCAGGGAGGTATAAACCCAGAGTAGAGGGAGACTTTTGTTGAAAGCAGTTGCTTGTGTTTGTGTTGCATTTGAGTTGAAACTGGGAAACCAAGTTGTGGCTACAAGAGTGGTATGGAGGCCACAGGAGTGCCCAGGAGGCACCCTGCATAGAGCCCCGTAGAGATCAAGGGAAAGCATTAGAGATCAGGGATCATAAGGGGGCTAAGCTGCCCCAGAACTGCCTGATCTGAGGTGGGGACACAGGAGACTGAGGGGTGCATAATCAGCTGTATCAAGTTAGGGAGCTGACAAGTAAAAGGAGCAGCCGTGCCTGGGTCTAGGGGCCAGGGCCCTAGAGAACATGAGCAACTGGAGGAGGGCAAGGCCCCAGGGACTAACATATGGAATATGGAGTGGGCTGAGGCTGAGAAAGCCAAGCCAGAAGAAGTGGGCCATAGCTAGAGGCTGACAGCAAGAATAACAGTGGGCAAAAGCCAAGGAGGCAGAAGGCTGCAGCATAATGTGTACTCTATGCCATTGGGTTCCAGGGATGGGGCACTCGCTCAGACCTCCATGCCTTTGGGGTTCTGTGCTTGAGATGACATTCAGCAGAGACCAGCGGGGTGATAAACAGCTTTATCTTTATTAGGAACATGATTTGGCAACTCACATGCTCACAGGGACAACTACAACTACCCACCACCACACCCAAAAGGCACCAGGAGGAGAAACTGGGTCATCCCAGTGCCGGCCTCTTAAAGGTACATTCCATATACCACCTAGGAAGGTCCAGGATGTTGTCCTAATAACACCTGTGATGCATGGTCATGGCTACAGTGGAGGATGGAAGTCATGGTTATCTTCCCTAAGGTGGCTTGTGCTCTAGGGCAGAGGTTCCCAAACTGTGCTACGTGTACTTCTTGGAGGTATGCAAGACATCTCTGGGGGGGTGCTTGGGAGAAATTGTGTAATGGTGGTTTTGGCTTTCATTATAATAATAATAATTGGCATTTAAGGGGTTACAGTGTATGCTGGTAGGGGGACATGGGCATCTGGAAGGTGGTATGCAATACGTAGTCTGGAAATCTCTGCTCTAGGGCACAGGTAAGGCCAGGGGGGCACAACTCTGTTGGTGGAGTGAGAGGCACTTGAGCTGACAGGTAGTAAAAGACCGAGGCTTACGCTGGGGCCCTGGGGCAACCTTCCTAAGTACCATTAGTTACATCAAGGCATTTCAGGTGAGATAAAAGGGGGGGTACCCCAAGGAGCTGAAGTGGGCATAGCCATGTAAGTGTCCCAAAAAGGGACATAGCCACTCCTGGGGCCTCAGTCCTGCTACTGAGCCCCTTCCAAGGACAGCACCTTTCCCAGCAGGAAGTGGATTAAGACCCTCCGCTCACTGTGCACAGGCCTTTTTGCTACTAACAACGTTCATTTTCTCCTGTGTCCTGAAAGTCAACTAATTTAGGATCTGAAGGAACTGGATTGCTTGACACTACCTCACTGAAAAGCTGAAAATGCCCTGCTCTGGCATTTGGAGTCATAGGCCACATTTAAAAAAAAACAAAAAAAAATTGCTTTGGAATATCAAATTTAAGACACTCTGAAGGGCCTGATTCATAGAAAGTGCTGACCACTCACCTATGAAAACAAGTCACTCAGGTTGAGCACCCAACATGGATCCAAACTAGCTAGTCATTCTTTAAAAAACCTCACTTGAGTCCTACAAACCCCAGCTGATTTCAGCTATGGGGATATACACAGGGAGTCTGAGATGCTGGAGCCATGTTGCAAAGGAAGCTTTGTGCAAATCCTTATCAAACAACATCTAACAGCATCTATACACATGCTTGGGGGAGGGAGGCTTTAATTTGAGCAGCTTTGAGAGCCACTCTTTAATTAAGCACCTACAGCATCACATATATTCAGTGTCCTGTATTTCAAAATAGCAGTAGGACTTTAGATTAAAGCCACCTTCCACCCCCTACCCCCCAGCATGTATATAGATGCCCTTATTGTTTTATACCCAAGTCTGCTTCTATGTGTGCTATTTAGCACACAATGTCAGAGTACAGGTCCACCATGTGTATGGGCACCCTAAAATTTCAGTGAGAGTTGTCTCCAAGACTGGTATGAAATGTAAGACTCGCATCCTCTTGACTAATCTGTAAACAGATTGCAGCCAAGATGCTTGGTGTTAACTAGCAATGACATCTCCTTAGTGAGGACAACAATTCCCAGAATTGTAAAACTGAATTACTCAACTGATGTTAATAAACAGATGGATTAGAAATGGGAGGGAATGTGTTAGAGGCACCTAGAAGGCAGAGCATCTAGAAGGGTGGAATTGCTGCTCTGCACTTGTGTGTCTGAATTTACAAGCAAGATTATTAGAAGTACTCTACTTGGCACTTAATGAAACAGCTAAATTCATGCTAATTCATTCAGAGTTTTGGCAGGTCCAGGGCACTGAGCTCTTTGATAATCTGGTCCCAGTTAGAGGTACTGAAAATTATCCAGTCTTTGTAATGGGCAGAATGCCTGGACATTTCCAAACATGGGAGGGTTTTGGACTTGGATCTGGACCCTGAAAGGTCAGTTTTCCTGCCCCATTGTTGAAAGCAACAAAATTAAACTGTGAAGAGTTGCAAGCACTTTGGAGCACAGGATTAAATTCAAAGAGATCTTGATAGATTGTAGGAATAGGGCTACAAATCATAACACTGAAGTTGAGAAAGACAGCTGTAAGGTACTGCATGTGAAGAACAAGAATTGGCTTGATAGTGCAGCCCCAAACAATTGGGTAATTAGGTTTGATCATGGACTCAATATGAAGTCATCATGAAAAAAAAAGCAAAATAATTTTGGTGGTGATACTACTATTCAGCTCAGTTCTATAGGTGAGAAATGGAGTATTGTATTCAGTATTAGCCACCATGTAGAAAGGGATTACAGGAACTGGGGAGGATGCAGGGGTAAATAATGAAGAGCGACAGGGGCATGATTTCCCCCGAGGTCCCTCTCAGTATCAAGGCTGGCCCAAGGGCACCCTCTTATTCTCACTCACCACATCTTTGATGTTCATTAAGTTTGGGAGGCTACCTTACACCTCCTTGGGCACAGCAACTCAGGACTTCTGTCCCTGTACAATGGGTGCTCCCCAGGCACCCTAGCCTGATGGGCTACGTGCGACTCCTACCAACCCCTAATACCACACCCCAAGCTTTGCAGATGGGAAAGACGTTGTCCAGTCACAGTAAACTCGCCCGCTCTCTCTCTCGGGCTCTTTTTTAGAATACGGCCCCCTCTCCGGGGCTTGCTGTGCCCACGCTGGGGCTTCTCCTCAGAAGTACCCCACCTGGGTCTTGCTACCCCACATTTGGGCTTCTCACATGTTGCCCCCCCATTTCTGGGGCTTGCCACACCCATACTGGGGCTCCTTAAAATGCTGCCCCCTTCCTGGGGCTCACTGTGCCCAACTTGAGCTTCTCAATAAGATGACCCCTCTCTCTGGGGCCTTCTGTAGTGCTGCCCCCCCCCCTCTGGGGCTTGCTGCACCCCCACTGGGGCTCTTCTCACACCCCTCTCCAGGGCTGGGGTTCACATACCCCACTGACTGCCCCCTCACTGGGGCACTACAGTGATTCCCTTATGAGGCCTCCTCCAACCCCCAATAGCCTCACCCAAACCACCAGTGTACAAACACTAACAAAACACAAGCCTCCTGGCTATGACTTAACTTAAGGCCACCTGGTACAACAACTTTGCTCCCACATCCCAGAGCCACCATCCCCCAGTCTGCTCAAGCAGCATATACACCCTAGCTCCTGCTTCTCCAGCTGCTAGCAGGGAACTACCAGCCTGGCCTTGGCTCTGGGCTTTATAAGAGCCAGGCCCTGCCCCTTATTATCAGCTGACCACCGTCAGGAGCGGTCATTTATTGCCTGCAGTTGCCCTGACAACTTGCAGCTGCACTCCTTCTCAACTGCTAGGGCTTTCCCCCTGCAGCTTCCACCCTCTAGGAGTCAGGCAGCGAGGTGTCCTGCGACAGAGGATAAAGAGATTGCAATGCAAGCCAAATGAGGGTAGGGTGAAGGAACTAGGTATGTATATTTTGGGACAAAGGAGATTAAGCAGGGATGTGCTACCAGTTGTCAAGCATTGTTCTCCCTTGCCGCAGAGGGCAGGGCCTAAATCAAACTTAGATGAATTCTCAAGAAAAACTTTCTAGGTGTAAGAAAAGCAGAGCAACAGGACAAGCTGCTTCAGGAACTTTTAGACTCTCTTTTATGGGAACTTTCCCAGAAGATGCTAGAGAGGTATCTTTCTGGGATGGTTTAGCATCCCCTTTTTTGCATGGAGTTGGACCAGATGACACTTGAATTTCACTCCCTACTCTATGGGCACATCTGTACTAGACACTTTACTGCACATCAGACCAATCTAATGTACCACAAAGCAAGGCTGTCTACACATGTGCAGGACTCATTGCACATTAAATTAGCCTAATGCTCCATTTGTAAGTACCAATCTACAAAGGTGACTCATCACAAGAGGGCACATGCCCCCCTGCCCTGAGATTAGCCACTGCCGATGCCACCACTGACTTCTGCAAGCAGTCACTGCTTGCCACCCCCTGCCATTACCGTCGCCATTGCCACTGGCATCTGCAGGCAATCGCTGCTTGCTGCCACCATCACAGCATCCATGGGCAGTTCCTGCTCACCACCTCTCACACCTGCTACCACCAATGCCGGTGTCTGTGGGCGGTTGCCACTCACTAGCATCTGGGGATGGTCACCGCTCACTGCTTACCACCCTGCCCCCCTGCCACCGTCTGTGGGTGGTCCCTGCCCACTGCTCACTGCCAATGCTGCTGCCCTGGGAGTCGCCAGTCATTCATGCCAATACATATAGGTGCTGTATAAATGGTGCATTAGCCAATACGCTGTAGCACAGGTATAGATGTTGACTGGAAGCAATTTGTTCCTGGTCAGCCCTAGCACCAGGAGGCCTGCCTCTGCTTGGGTAAGCTCCAGTGTGGTGGGGGGGAACTGTGCCAGCTGCAAGAGCAACTGTCTGTCTGCTACATGAGGATCAGGACTGGTCCTGATCCCCATGTGGTGGGAAGACAAGTGCCCCTGAAGCTGGTGCAGCTCTTCCCACCTGGTAGAGATCAGATCTAGCCCCGATGTCTCCTGCCAGCCTCCAGGAGAGCCTGGAGCTTTCCCAGCCTGCTGCAGTGGGGCAGAGTAGGGCAGGTGCACCTGATGAGGTGCCTGATGAGGGAGCAGGTATAGATGTGCCACTGGGAGCACAGCAAGCCTGAGATTTTTATAACTGCATGTATAAACATGCCTGGTTCTTCAGTAATAATTGAAGTTTGAAATCCTGAAGGCAAAAACTTTTAACCTGAAAACACTTGAGAAAAACATGTTGGAGACATTGTTCTACTCTCCTTTTTCAGTCTTCAAAGTCTAATCACCAGAAAAAAAAATCCAAAAAATGTTATAGTTACTGTTGGCATAATCCTCCAGAAACTCCAAGCTTTGAACTAGGTTCAGTAGTCAATTGATTGTGACCTGAATGACCTGACCCTTTCGGGTGCTGCAGATTTAGACTTGATTCCTTAAGCCATTGGTGCTCAACCAGGGTGCTGTGACATTGGCACTGCTGCTCTGCTACTGCCACAGACTGAAATTACCCTGTGCACCTTTATTTTCAGGAGGCATGTCCTAGTTGAGGTGAGAAGCAGCTGCAGCAGACAGGTCCACCTGCCTTCACTAAGTGCTGTTTCTGCTGCAGCTCTTCCCAGCATGCAGGATAGTTCTACCTGTTGAATCAGTAGTGCTGATGCAGGATTTATCTCCAGGCTGCTACTGCCATCAGGTAGAACTAGCCTGTCCACCTCCATTTTCAGGAGGCATGTCAGAGCCAAACCAGGAAGACCTGCAACAGAACAGGTCCACATGCCAACATAAGACCATGTCAGCAAGTGCAACTTTTTTTCTGCGGCTGATGCTTACTCCAGCTCTAACATGCTTCCTAAAAACAGAGGCACATGGGACAATTCCATCTGCCTGCATGGGAGCGCCATAGGAGACATCATACAGAATCATAGCAGAGGGGACTACAGTAAGAGCGCATGCTTCTACCATATCTGCTTCCTGATCTGACTCTCCAGGAGGTTCATGGCACAACAGGGTGAATAGAATTATAATGCCCAGTCAATTAGTAATACAAAAAAGTAATGCCTATAGCTTAATACGCATAATATATTTAAATTCCTTTTTAAATGGTGTGATGCTGAAGTTTGACAAGTTTTGGAGGGGTACTTTTAGTCCATAAAAGTTGAGAACCACTATTTTATGCAAAACGGCATTTTCCCAACTTTCTTGGCTCTTGCATACATAACTCACAAACATTTTTGTGCATGCATCTATAAAGATACTTTTATCAGGACCTTTTGGAGTTTTGGCCCTTGAACTTGACTTTCTTCATAATTATTGGGCAAGGTCCTTTGCTGATGTGAGACTTTATTTAGTGGTTCACTGATTCACTACTTATATAATCTAGTCTCAGTGGAATTATTTGTCATTTACACTGCTCTAAATGAGAGGAAAATCAGGCTCAGTATTTTTACTGTTTTATTGAACTTTAGGTATGCACTTAGATTTATTGGTGGATTATATAATATTACCCTGACTTATGGCATAATCTTTATCTTCTTCTTTTCTTTCTTTTTTTTTTTTTAAACTTTTTACTTCTAATCTTTTTATGTTCTTTCCTTAACTAAAAGTTCAGGCTTTCTTGCTGAAATACTTGTATGTAATCTCTCTTTTTAGAACTGTTATAATCTATAGTTCTAAGAAACCTCTAATGCTCTTCTATCAGCTAAAGGAAGCTTCAAGTACAAGCACTTTACATTTCTTGGTCTAGTCAGTGTCTATATCACATCACATTTGCCTGGAAGAGGACAGTGTTGATACAAAGGTTTAAAGAAATCAAGTCTATAGTAATTCCCTAGACGCCCTTCACTTTAGGTGGGTGAGCACACAGCTCTGAACAAGAACAGCAGGGTAGAAGTCAGCGAGGATTCTGCTCTCTAATTGCTGCACTCTGGAGTGAAGAAGTTTGAGACTACAGTATACCTGGTAGGGATTTCCCCAAAATATTCGAACCTGAACATTTTGATTAATCAAAACTGAAGGGTTTTTGTGTGGAAAGTGTACCAGTTTTGACTCAAAAGGTTTTTCAGGTTCAGGATAAGACTTGTTCTAATCAAAATAACTGAGAGAACACTTAAAACAGCCTAGCAGAGAAAGTACCCATTGACAACATGGCTGATCAAGATTCAAGTTAAAACAAAATGGGAAAACAATGGGAAAAGGCCCTCATTGTTAGGCTGTTGTTATTCTGGGGTGGGTTTCTCTGGCTCTGTGCGGGGAAAAATTTCCCAAAGTGCTCAGATTTGTCCTTTGTATAATAGGTAATATAAAATCACTAATCTTGCTGATTTGTGGAGGACACAGATGAGCCTGCCAGCAAGCACTAATGAAGAGAGGACAATCTTATAGAGATATTCAAATTGGTAGGTAAGATGGACACATCCAAATGTAATCTAATTTAATATAGCCAAATAAAAAATTGTATATCTGAAAACAAGGATGTAGACTGTATCTGCAGGATGGAGTATTTTGGATTTAGGGTTATTACAAATAACCCCATATGAGTTACCAATAGGATGCTTTGCAGATTGCATAGATAGGATAGTAGTGAATATGGGATTTTTCCTGTCTGGTACAGAGGGCTGGACCCACGGATCTCCCGAGGTCCCCTCCAGCCTTACAATCTATGAATCTATGGAAATGATTTCTGTGTTCAGCATTGATGTGATGGATACCAAAATACTCCCTGCAGTTCTGGTGTTCACATTTTCAAATGGATGCCAAAATATTTGTGAGAATAGAGAGAAAGCCTCCAAGTAATTAAAGAGCTGTTGAAAATGCCTTGCAGCGCAAGAATTGCAGAACTCTATTTATTTATTTAGATTGAAAAGTGACTCAACTGCACTATACATGTATCTTCACAGGCAAGTGATACAGGATACTATAGGGCTCTTTAAATAAGAGGAGGAAAGCAATAAAAGAATGAATGTCTGAAAGCTGAAGCCAGAAAAATTCAAATGGGAAATCAGGTGTAAATTTTAACAGTGCAAGTTATTAATCACTGGCATAAACAACCAAAGGAAGTAAAAGATCTTCTATGCCTTCATGTGTTCAAAAGTATACTTTAGTCAAGTGCAAAAGATTTGTCTCAAAATCCACACACCCCACACAACCGCACCCCCAAACCTATCCACCCCCCACAAATCCCATACAGGTACCCACACCCTCCCCTGCACCTCACATACCAACAAAGCTATACCCATCCTCCCATGGTATACAAGAGTAAGACTTCATTTTAAGCTTTTATTCTATCACCTTTGTGGACATTGCAGAAACACATGTAAATCAGGAAAAAATATATCTTTTAACGAAATTAATGAATATTGTAGTACATGTTTGAGTTTTAGAAAATAATTTGGTATTTTTCCGATGTGGTGAGCACACTGTCCAAATTTGAGGATTACACCAAATTATGGGGCAGAGTAGACGCACAGAAGGGCACAGAATGGAGTCAGGTAGATTTGGACAGGCTGGAAGTGGGCAGAACAAATAGGATGCAGTTTAACGAGTGCAGAATACTGCACCTGAGGAGAAAGAATTGCATCTATAGAGTTAAAACAGAGTACCTTGAAGCCGCAAAAAAAATAAGCAGAGATTCTGACTGAAAAAAATGGAATGTAGTTTTATGTTGAAATTAATATTACCACAGTAGCACCAAATATCCTAACTGTAAATCCTGATGTACTTTGAGAGTTGTACATGTGTGCAAAGATATTGCTTGCATCTCTGCTGGCTGGCCAAAGTAACCAGGAGGTAAGGTGCAGTAGTGCCCTCTCAGAAATAAGCTATGATTTAATCACAGGGACTTAGGAGGCCTGAGTATAGCAATGAATAGTGAATTGATATAGAGCAGCAGAATTGAAACACATCTGAACCAGCTGGGCAAGAAACAGCATGTCACTATCTCAACAGCCTGGCAGAGTATTAGCATCCTGGGGAAAAGGTCAGAGATGAGCATGGATAACATGTAATAGAGGGAAGGATAATGGAGATGACAAGGTAAGTATATCAATAACTTTGAAAAATATGAAGTTATAAAGAACTAATATGCTAACAAGAAATCTAGACCCCTGTTTACCCTATCCTTAAAAATGACTTTGACAAGCAGAAGGAGTTTTGTAGGGCATTAAAATTATCTCCAGAGCGTCTAGAGAAAAGATATAGTAGACCATAAACTGAGTATGCATCAACAGTTCACCCCTGAAAAAAAAAAAAAAGGATCCAATAGCATACTGGATCGCATTGGCAGGAATCTCATCTGTAAATCAAGGGATTTTTTCTTTCTCTATTTAGTAGGCCTATGCGAAGCAGCTAGTATTTGCTTCAGATTTGGATTCGGCTTATTCGGGGGACAGTGATTTGATTTGGTGATTCGAATCACTGTCCTGAATTGATTCATCTGAATCTGATCTGGAGATTTGGCTGCTGCACTCTTGAGGCCTCACCTGTAGCACTGTGAGCATGTCTACACATGCTATTAATGTGCCTTAGGCTTACTGCATAGTAAAATGTTGCACAGTAAGCCTTTCCCATGAGCATGTCTACATATGCACCCTGTTGGCAGAAAATTTGCTCTCGGTGGGAGCAGCTCAGTATAGGGCTGCTCCTGCCCTGCTCTCCCGCCCCTGCAGCAGCCAAGGGAAGCTCCAGGTTCCCTGGTTTGTTAGCCCAGGGGTTGGCAAAGGGCACAGGACTGGTCTGGATGTGCATGGGGCCAGGACAGCTCTGCTGGCTGCAGCACGAGCTTTCTCCTGGCCCCATGCACACTGGGATGAGACCTGAAGTGCACAGGATGGGAGACAGCCTCCACTGCAGCTGGCAGAGCTCTCCTGACCCTGTTTACATTTGGACATACAACTTCTGGGCAGGGCTTCCTTGCCTAGCAGGGGGTTCACTGCCAAGCATGGCATAGCTGCCAACGAGCTTCCTGCCAAGTGGTCCCCTGCTTGGCAGAGTGCTTGCTAGGAGTTGTCCTGCAAGTCGGACAGCTGCTGGTGAGCTCCATGCCCCTCACTTGGCAAGGGACTCAGCAGCAGCTGCTGCACTCACTGGGCAGTTCCTGACCAGTCCCCTTGCTGAGTGGGGAGGGCCACAGGGCACTTTCTTGCTTTGGGTTCCCCGCCCCCATCTGCCCCTCAAGAGCAGCTCTGTGCCATGTAGAGCTGGGACTTCCAGAAGGTGAGTGGGGGCTGGGAACCCAAGCACAACAACTACCCCTACTACCTAGGCTGATTGGAAGTAAATTTGGGGTGTGTGGGTGGGTGTAGGGATGGGAGGGTGAGGTTGCACGGGATATGGGGCTGGGTATGTGGGTGAGGGGTTTGTGGGGGTGGTTTCGGGGTGTGAGGTTTAGGGGTGGATTGGCTGTACGGGGGTAGAGAGGCTGCTCAGGAGGGGTGGGTCCCCTTCCCCCCTGCCCAGCATACAGAACCCCTATCCCCTTTGCAGTAGCAGTGGCTGTTGGGCACTTGGGGCTGCTGCTGGCAGAGCCCCACATGGCTCTGGCCCCCTAGTACCCAGTGCCATCTGTGCCACATGTTTGTGAGTCTGGCCTGGCCCAGCCCGGGGCTGTGAGCCTTCCAGCAGGATCTGGCCTCTCAAGCTGTCACCCAGGGGCCTGGCACCTTGAACATTGGCCAGGACCAGATCTTGCCTCGATGGAGCCGACACATGGAAGCAGGACCTGGTTCTGTGCAATGCACAACCTCTGCCAGTGGTGCCAGGCCCTGGCTGACAGCCCAAGTGACCGGGTGCTGCCTCAAGCGGCATGGACCTGGGTCAAGCTGGGCTTGACCTGCAACATGCAGCACAGAAGGCACTGGGTGCCAGGCAACTGGAGCCATGCCACGCTGCAGGGAGCTCTGCCAGCAGTAGCCCTGAGTGACCAACAGCCACTGTTTTTGCTGCTGGGGGGGGAGGCAGGATGGGGGACCCATGTCCCCCAAGCATCCCCCCCATCCCCTCATAATCCACCTACACACCCAGATCCCCTCCACCCCTACATCCCTACTTACAGGGACGGCAGCCAGGTCCAGGTCACACCACAGCCTTGCTGCACTCCTGTTGCCCCGTACGTGGAGGGAGCATTCTGGGGTAACAGGAGCACCACTCCTATAGACACTCTGGAGCATCTCTCTGGAGGATACCACCTCCAGTTGCCTTAAGGCACATTCTTGGACTGTGCCTTGCCCTGCTTTTTTTCCCGATTTTTTTTTTTTTATATATAATGTAGAGGCAGCACTACAAATATGCAGAGCAGGGAACATTTTTCTTCTTTCCAGAATAACTCTTGCAGCATCTCAAACTGCTTTAAGACAATGTAATGAGCACGTGCGTGCTCATCTGGATTCACCCTACATGTTTACTACTGAACAGTAGTTACTGCACAGTTAATCTAGTACCTGTAAATACAGTAGCCTAATTTACTGCACAGTAAATGCCCCACTGTGGTGCAGTAGATTAGTCTCCTGCGCAGTAAAGTGTCTTGTGTAGATGTGCCATGTGTCCAGTTTTAGGTAGGATACTTCAGGAAAGATGTGTGCAAATTAAAGTCTATCAGAGCAAAAAACATATTAGAGGCCTAGGAAATGTGGTCTGTCAGGAAAGATGGGAGGAACTGGGATTATTTAATCTGTAGAAGAGAAGATTGAGGGTGGAATTTGATGTTAATCTTCAGATTTAGGCTGAATATTAGGAAGAACTTTCTCATCATGAGGGTGAGTAAGCAGAGGAGCAGACTACCTAGAGAGGTAGTAGAATCTACATCCTTGGAAGTTTAAGGAGCAGATTAGACAAACATTTGTCTGGCATGGTTTAGTAGGGATGATCCTGCTTGAGCATGCAGTTGGATTAGATGACCTCCTGAGGCCCCATCTACCCCTATTTTTCTATGATTCTAAATGCAGATATAAGAGTATGGGAGACCAATTTCATAGCAGACTATATAATATGCTTCTTTCCTTCTCCTGAGATCTAAGGTGGGCACTCTCAAAACAAGAGATATATAGATTTTAATCCATAAAGTGCTATTATGATAATCTTTGACATTCTGTATAACATTTAATACAGTGGGCTCATCTACATGAGACACTGACTGTGCAGTAGCATCACTTAAAAGACCTTCACCGGTGCTACTGCACAGGAATGATAGTTACTTGCTTATACAAGTACTAAATAAATACACAGTAATGACTGTGCGGTAACGTCTTGTGTAGACGTGCCCAGTGATCCCTAATTCTTGTCCAACACTTTCTGGTTGAACTATAGTGTGTTTTTAGGAGGATATTCGGTCTTGATTTAAAGACTTCATGTGACAATTAACCAGCGGATCATCTTAATCAGACATACCGATTCTCCATCAGTAAGCATGTCTACACACTCATTAATGTGCTTTTGCTATTGCACATTAAGTTTAGTACCTCTAATATTAGATACTACATAAAGGTGCATTTGCGGCCCTAATGCACATTAGCAAAAGTTAATAGCTTTTTAATGATTCTTAATGTGCAGTAGACTAATTCTATTGTACGTCAGCATATTAGCAGTGTTCTTGATGTGATGCTTCAATGCACAGTAAAATAAGCTACTGCACATTGAAGTGCATGTGTAGATATGCCCGGTTAGAGTCTTTGAATTGAGACCGGGTGTCTTTCTGAAAGATGCATTCTAGCTCAACCACAAGACATGAGCTTGGTCTCAGAAATCCTTTGATGAAATTTTCTGGTGTCTCTCATGCAGGAACTCAGACTGGATGATCAAATCAGTCCCTTGTGGCCTTCACATCTGTGAATCCATACCAGTGGTTAGTCACCAGTCTGATTAAAAATCTGTTGCTTACTTCCAAACTGAACTTTGCTGACTTCAACTTCCAGCCTGCTGATTCAATGGAGCAGTCACCTTATCAAGCATGGCATTTCCCATGAACCTGACCAGACCTCTATTGCTCTACAAAGCTAATACTCTTATAAAGAGTCATACATGAAGCACTCTGTTCACCCTAAACAAATGTGTTTTTTCCATATGGTCAGGTAATGCCAGTACTGGGTGGAATCATAATATACAAACCCAGTACAAAATGCTGTTTGTTATCCAGGATTACAGCATACTGAGAGGTAGGGGACTGGGAGAGTGTATGTGCATGTGTACGTGGGAAAGAGAAAGAGACTTACAGAAGGAAAAAACAGAGGAATCAAATTAAAACCAGCTCAGCTGAACTACAGAAGCCAGAGGTTGTTCCCTTTATGTTGATAATATTTTTCTTAGAATGATCTCATAACCCTCAGACAAATAAGTGCATCACTGCTGCAGAGATGACCATCTGTCTGCCACTCCCTGCTCTCCCTCTTGCTCTGTTTTTTCCATTAGCACTGGTGCCTTTAGGGCCTCTTAAAAAATAAAAGCCAATGTGTTTTATAATCAAGCATGCTGCACATGCCAGTGAACTCCAGAT
Source organism: Caiman crocodilus (assembly GCA_030014935.1). Taxonomy (NCBI): domain Eukaryota; kingdom Metazoa; phylum Chordata; order Crocodylia; family Alligatoridae; genus Caiman; species Caiman crocodilus. The sequence goes on from JAGPOW010000145.1 coordinate 5,759,978, forward strand.
TGAACAGGGTCACTACAAGCCTGTGGAGATTTATAAGTATTTGTGAAGGGCCACACCAAGGCTTTGTTTGGGAGTATCTGGGTTGTCTGTAAGGTGGGGAGAGCCTGTCTCTGCATCCTATTGAGTTTGCCTGTGCTACCATGGATATAACATGCAAGAAGCAAGGATTTCTTAGGGTGATCTCTCTTATTGGATCAACTACGGAGTTGGGATAGTTGCAGAGCCAATCTACCTCTCAAAGCGTGCCATTAATGCACACAGATAAACTCAGTGCTTATTGCTTTGGAGTTCTTTTGCTCCCAGTTAAGCCATTTGAATGTGTGCCTGGGAGCAAAAATTCTGGAGCATATCGCTCATGCACAGCATGTGAAGCCTGGTCAGAGCAGTCCAGGCTGGCAGGGGACCCAGGAAGTTAGCCTGTCAGCTCAGCTAGCCCCGCACTTCAGCACCCTGTGCCCCAGGCACCTGCGACTGCGTTTACACATATGCTGCAGCGCATTAAAAAATTCCTCAGCTGGGTAGTACTTGTATTTACTTGGAGTTTTGTGCACTGTAATAGGGACTCATGTGGACATTGAGGCGTTTACTGCACAGTAAGTGTCTTGTGTAGATGCACCCTAGCTGCCCAAGAAAAAGCTGGCATTCTTCCATCTTTTCATACTGTGATTTATTATCACAACATGTGAAGAACAATTAGAAAGGAAAAGTGACTGCTTTCTAAACTCTGCTCTGGGGAGAGTACAGAGAGGAGGAAAGGAGAGCAGCTGATGACTTTCTCCTTGCAGAATGCTTGAGACAGCAGGATTATGGTAGGGGCACTACTGATCCCCTCCTTCCCTATAAGGACACCAGTCTTCTTGCACTCCTTTGAATGCTGGTGCTATTGTAGTTACAGGTAGTCCTTGACTTACAATGTTTTGAGTTGCAATGTTTCACACTTACAACATTTATAAATTGACACCGTTTCGACTTTATGACATCAATTTCGACTTTACAACAGTTGATTCGATGCAACGCCATGCCAGTGAACAAGTTCACTGCATCGCTTATCTCCCTGGATAACATCTGTCCAAACTTCCTTGGACGCTTTCTTTAAGAAAGCAGACAAGACTGTGGAAAAACCTGCAGCCAAGACTCCTGAGAAGACTCCAGCCAAGAACCCTTCAAAAAGTCCAGCAAAGTCACCTCAAAAAAGTCCTTCCAAATCAATATGATTGTTATTTACAATATACATTCATTAATGTAGCTACATTACTCATCTATAATTGATCGAGTACAAAATGTTGGGGTATTTTTGGTGAAAACAGGGTACTGGGCCTTGGTTCAGGAGCCAATCCCCCATTTATAACATTGTTTCTTCTGAGAAAATTGGTTCTGAGTTACGTTTCCACTTAAGACGCGGTTTTCAGAAACCAATTGTGTCGTAAGTCCGAAGACTGTCTATACTTCCATCCTGGGTGTCCAATGCTCCAGATCCAATTGCCTCCTGCATACCCATTCTCTCAAGCACCTTAGTATGTGAGTCCACACTTTCGATCTAGAAGGGATCCTGAAAAATAATGAAGTGAAACCTTATCTGTTAACTTCCATAGCTCTTGTGGCACTTAACAGAGCTGGCCACTATTTGCAGCTAGGAAAGGAAACACAGAAGAGATGAAGTTTGCTAAGCATTTCAGTGCCAAAGCCATGACTAAAAGCTAGGTCTTTTGACCTTCAGTTTCTTTCCTTCCTTTGGAAAAGAAGCAAGAAGGGAATCTTTTTGTGCCCCACACTTTTACCACTGCTTTGCCCAGCAAAGGTGCTCACAATAGAGAGGCCAGCTCCTTTGCCCTGCTAAAGAGAAGGGAGTGGACAGGACAGCGACCTTACCTATCCCATCTACTTCTTATTAGGCCTGTGCAAACAGGGAAGTATTTCATTTGGATTTGGATTCAGCTGATTCAGAGGACAGTGATTCAGTTTGGAGATTGGGATCATTGTCCCAAATCAGTTTGGCCAAATTGGTTTTAGAAGATTTGACACTGATTCAGAGTAATTTGGAGATTTGGCCATAGACTATAATGGGGAACCACTGAAATAGCTATAACTTTGTCATCTTTTGGCAGATTTGGATGAAAACAGGGAAGATGGTAGCTGCTTTTGAGGGCATGAAACCTGCCAATTTTCAAGGAGATAGGTGCAGACATTTGTGTGTTAAGGCAGAGCAGGGTGAAAACTGGAGGCATGGTAGCCCCTGTTCTCACCCTCACAACGCCAGTGCAACCAGTAAGCCCTGGGCCTCTCAAATATCTTACAAGTCTGGGGTTTCCCCAGTGCAGTGGCTGAAGGTTATATCAGGTCCCTCCTGCCCCTACCCACCTTTCAATAGGGAGATTCCTAGTCCTGGCATTTCCTGGGGCTCCCGTGCCACTGGCAGTCCCACCCAGGCCTCCTCCCTACCTTGGCAGGGTGCAATTTTAGGTCATGCCCAGGATGATGTGGGGCCTTCTCCTCCCCATATAGCCCCGGCCCTTATACCTCCAAGTTCTCCCTGGCTCATGAGCTCAGCAGGGAGATGTTCTTCCCCTGCTGCCTGGTGAGAAACTAAACTGTTGCCTTCAGCTCTGAGACCGGGGCATTAAATGGCCACCCTGTCCTGCCACATATATCGCCCCTCATAAGAGAGATCTGCCAGATGTGCCAGAGTGGTGCAGGGGTTTCTGTGAAACTGCACCTCAAACTGCTGAAAGCAAAACTCATGCCACTTGGTGTGTTATGGGGTGTAGGTTGTGGCCATGTTGGTCTAAGGACATAGCCCAGACAAGGTTCTTAAGGTCAATCTGATATATTTTATTAGACCAGTGGAATATGGAGAATTTCTTTGCTGCATGCTTTCGGGTTTAAAAACCCTTCATCAGGATGAGGAAGCATCTAGTTGGTATGTGTGCTCTTCCTGGATGGAAGGAATAGTAAAGAAGCCAGAGGCTGGCATGCAATACAGGCAAGGAAGCCAGTCAGTAAGGGTGGAAATGGAGGCGTCAGGGGATGAGAGACAGGCTGGGGCTGGGGGGAATAGGGATGTAGCAGGTAAAAGTGGAGAGGTACCTGGGGAGTCAGATGTCCGACAGGTTGTACTGTGTCATAAATCCAATGTCTATAGTGATTCCATGAGTTTCTTTATCTAGGAGGTTGATGAAGTCAAGTTCATAGGCCCATCTGTGAAAAGTGGTTTGTACATTCAAACAAGCACCAAACCTCTCTAACCTCATTACCAGAAGCCAACTTCCTATGGCCCAAAACACACCAATGGATCCAGACCATGTCCTGACAAGACGTGCAAAAGCTGCCAACATATCTCCAGTACCCCCTCAAACTGTGCACCAGAATCTATCAAAGGCAAGAATACCCAACTACCTGTGAGAGCACATTTCTCACAGAAAAATCACTCTGTCTCCAATCCTCAGTCCTGATACTCAAAGGGAATTTACAAACCACTTTTCACCGATGGGCCTATGAATTTCACTTCGTCAAAATTAAGTGCACCTCCTACATACAGAAACTCACAGATTCAATATAGCCGTTGGATTTATGACACACTACAGCCTGCCTAACATCTGACTCCCCAGGTAATTCTCCACTTTTACCTGCATAGCTACATTCCCCCCTCCCCCCTGCAGCATGTCTCTCACCCCCTGACATCTCCATCTCCATTTTCACTGACTGGCTTTCTTGCTTGCATTGCATGCCAACCTCTGGCTTCTTTACTATTCCTTCCATCCAGGAAGAGAATAATAAAGCATAACTATATGCTTCCTCAGCCTGATGAAGGGTTTTAAACCTGAAAGCCCATACATTGCAGATGGCATCCCAGGTTGCTAATCTGAGGTCACCTGGAGCCTCACAACTTTACTGCAACCAGCAAGCCTCAGGCCTCTCAAAGATCTGAGCTTTCCCCAGCCAGGACTGTGTGTGCATGTGGTGACTGGAGGTTACAAGGCACTTCTTACGCACCTTTCACCAGGGGAATCCTCAGTCCTGGCATTTTCTGGGGCTGTCACACTGCCAGCAGTCACACCAAGCCTCCTGAACTTGGCAGGGTCCAATTTTAGTGGTCATGCCCAGGACCTAGGGCCTTCTCCTTCCCCACATCCCCAGCCCATACCTCCAAGTTCATCCTGGCATGGGAGCTCAGCAGAGACATGTTCTTCTCCTGCTGGTTGGTGATGCAGTGAGTGCTGCCTCCAGCTCTGAGAGCAGATGGAGTGAGGAGGGTCTGCAGGTGGAGTGTGGGGAACCCCAGCAGTGGTAGGTTCATCTTGAGGAACACCAGATGCTCTACCAAACCAGGATCCAAGGAGGTGAGGTGGGGTGTCACAACATCCCCAGTAATACTGAACACCCTCTCACTTGGAACACTGGTCAGTGGACAGGACAGGTGTTCCTGGGCAACCGTGGCTAGATCCTGCCACATTTGGCTGTGTGCTGCCCAATAGACCAAGGGGTTGCTGTCCAGAAGCTCCACATCCTTGGCTAGATAGGTAGCTACTGGTGCCTCAGCACTGCCTGCCTGAGGCTGGGGTCTGGTGCGTCTGGACCTCAACATCGAAGCCATGCCCTTGGCCCACACTGACAGTGGCTGGTGTGGAGGAGACTAGCTGGTGCTGGGAGTACTGTCACAGGAAAGTGGATCGCCTTCTTCCATGTCCCCTCGCCTCTGCCCTTCTGCCTTCCTGACTGTTCACCAGCACTTCCATCCAGTGATTGAGGGTTTTTGTGCTGCATATGCTCCCCTGCACCCTCGGGTTGCACATGCCTGCCAGCACTTGGACCATATTGGACTGCAAGGGATCCAGACATTATTTTTATGTCCTCCTTCAGCTGCTTTGTCAGTGCCTGCTCCTTTGGTGAAAGCAGCTTGCCCCAGCCAGGTACACTGATCCCCTGTAACTTCTCCATTTAGTTCTCAAGCTGCTTGACTATGGCTGGTCTCAAGCTGCTTGACTTGACTTCACCTGGCTAAGGAGGGCATTGCCAGTGCTGAGCGTCTCAGTGGCCTCGAGGAAGAGCTTGAGAATCACCAACATCTGGGGGATGGTATCTCGTTTTTCTTTAAGCAGGCTGCTGATCCCTATCTCCCTGACCAAGGCCATCTCATGGATGGCCTTCTTTTGCACCACCAGTCTTTCCAGCATCTGTGGAGTTCTACCAAGTCTTCACATCCTGCATGATTTTGTGATGCGGGATGCTGACCTCTGCCTGTTTTTCCTGCAACATCTTGCCCCCCTTGATGCTCCAGTGGAAGCAGCTTGCCATCTTCCTGCATTTTGAAATAACCTGGGTAGTAGTGACAGCACCATCAGCAGCAGCCCTGTCCTCCTCCAAGGTGTCCCTGACTATAAGACACAGTTTGTGTGCCACACAGTGGATGCCAACAAATTTGGCATCATGGATCGGTTCAACCATATTGGCCCTGTTGTTGATGGCCATGAACTTGCGAGTGAGCTCTCTCTGCCCAACAAGCCACCCCTGCACCATGCCCTTTATGGCCACCATGGTCTTCCTTACTGTGTGGGACTTACCTATCACCTCCACTTGAAGGAGAGCCCACTGACGGCCTGACAGATCACACCAGTGCCCTGTGAGGGAGAAGTAGGTATGATCTCCACCCTAGCTGCTTCAGATGTCCAAGGTGAAATGCAAGCTACCTGCACCCTTGCCTTGTGCAGCTCCTCCCTCAAGTACTCCCTTCATGCCTCATACAGGGAGGGCACCACCATCCTGCTAAAGGTGGTGCATGCAGGCACTTGGTAGGATGGGGCCATGAGTGCCATGAGCCACCTGAACCCTGGCCACTCAACTAAGGAGAAGGGCTGGCCATCTAGAGCAAATATCTCCCCATGCTCTGGGTGACCTCGCTTGCCTTGCAATGCACCCTCCTTTGTCTACAGCTTTACCCCACCAGTCCAGGGTATCCTGCCTCTACTTTATGAAAATGGGGGTTTTGGAGCAAGAAGGGGACTTTTCTTTGGGCATACTCCCACTGGTACTACACTGAAGAGGAGCAAGGGCAAGAGTGTGCTGCCTCCTGAGATGCAGCTGCATCCCCGTGGTGGTGAAGTGTTTCACCTCCTTGCTCTGGCTGATCTGCCTTCAGCAGTGCTGGCAGATAGCATACTTGGGATCATGTGCCACCTCAAAATGACTCCACACTACACTACCCCCCCACCCCGCTTCTGGGTCGAGGGTGTGGATCCTGCCTGCCCCCCCTCCTCAGCAAGCTAAGGCACAACAACAGGAGAAGCAACTCAGCTGAACCACTTGTCTCCACAACCTCAACCTCTTTCAAGGTGTTACCTGGAGAAGGAGACCTGGATCTAGGGGAACTTTGAGGGGTGTGGAACACAAACCCAGACTCCCTCTTGTTCCCCAGAGTTTCTTTTGCTAGGCACTCAGGTCTCTTGCTTCCAGATCCAGCTCCTCCTCTGGCACTGGGAGGCTTACACTAGGAGATGAAATTGGGGTGGAAGAGACTGTAATTCTGGTGCTAGTGGCTATTTCTGGTGTTAGGTGAGGCGGTTCAGGGGCAGGTACTGCTCCAACCTCCTTGCTCCCACTGGTAGCAGAAGACTCATGGCTGCCAGGAAAGAGTTTGAATGGGGGAAGGGGAACTTGCAGCTCTCTCCCCAGGCCCTCTAGCCCCTCTCCCTCCTCTGCCAGAAGACTTGGCACCTGCCTTTCCAGCATGCTTCATATTAATCTTTCCTGTGCTGGATAAATGTATCTGTGTGTATGTGTGTGTGTGTGGCTGTAATATCTCTTCTTTTCTCTGTGTGTGTAACTAACTATTATCTCTTCTGTGATTACTGTATGTCTGACTAGTACTGTCTTTTTTTCTCTGTTGTGTTTGCTGTATACGTGTGTGTAATTAATAATATTGATATCTCTTCTTCTCTGTCTACTGTATGTGCGTGTGTAATGTATGTGCTTTCCTGCACAGTGAGGAATCACACTGCCATGGAAAATATAGCTGTCTTTTAAAGTGTGTGGGGAAAAAAATAACAAGAACAAACAAGAGGTTTTGGGGAGAAGAATACATTGAAATAAATGGATTGGATAGGGATAAGTAGATGGATTCTAGGCGAGGGTACTTAGTAAGTTGTATCTAATCCTTTCCAAGAACAGAAACTAGCAGGAGACTGATTAGGAAGACAAGACAGTCCAGTAGTACCTTTCAGACACTGTTGCTCAGTCAGAAACAGCTCACAAAAGGGAATGAAAGGCTGCAGACAGAGACTTATATGCTGTTTCTGTGTCTCACCCCCAGAGCACTGTAGTTGGAAGAGGACTCAGGGAAAGATCATAGTCACTGGCCAGCTACAGATATCAGTCTTTCCCTCCTTGCTCCCTCTCCTTTTCCCTGTTCTCAGTTTCTGTTCCCCTGAAAGACAGCCTTCCAAATCTCTGAATATTTTCCAATTTTTTTCTGAATCAATTCAGAGGCTCTGAACTGTGAGAGATAGAGGTGTAGTGGAGTAGTTACACCCCCCTTTGGCTGTGCTTCCTAAACTCAGTGGCATGTTAGTGCAGATGCTGCCAGGGCTCCTCATGTGCTGTGAACTCTGAGCTCAACACCTGGATGGTATAGGGTCTATCCAGAGCCCCTGCTTCCACACAGCTCCATAGCCCAGGGGGTGAACACTGCTACTGTTCACCCTTCCCCTTTTTTCCTCTTTCCCACTCCCTCCCGTTGCTGAATTCAGCAGCACGGGGAGAGAGAGGATGAGTGGCAGTGGCACTCAAGCCCTGGGATCCAGATCTGCATGAAAGCAGGAGCTGAGCGCTGCAGCTCATCTCTTCTTTATTGCCACTACTAAATTTGTGGTGGATGGGGAGAGGGGAAGCAAGGAAGGTGAATGGTGTCACCTCTAATCCCTGGGGATCTGAAGCCATGAAAAGCAGGATGTCTGGCCATATCCCACATCAGCCAGCTGGTCATCTCAAAGTTCATGAGCTTTCTTCACTGTATGTTTGCCACACAGTCAAAGGGCGTGTGCCCACACCCCTCTTGCCACAATCCTGGATCTGCCCTTGGAAGAGGGCTGGGACATCTGTTGTGTTGGCAGTAACAGAACTGCACCAAAGGCAGGTCTAAGTCCAAGTGACCTTTCACTGATGTTGATGTGGACATTAAATGAATTATCAGTAATGTCTGAGAACATGTCAAGACTTGCTCTAGAACTGAACGTGAGCTCAAGGAAACATTTTTACCTTGACTGCTTAGAACAAAAATATATGCAGAGAGGTCTAATGTTCACAAAAAGATCAATGGTTAATTGTTAAAACTGGGATGTGCTTGTGTGCTCTACTCCCTTTTGATAAAGCACAGTGGAGCTGCTCCTGAACGGTAAGTTTCCTGGAGCTGGCTGGGACAAAAAAAAAAAGTGATCCCCACCCCCTGCAGTTTTCATCCCTGTTCTGCTTTTCATGAGAATTGTTCAGGCTACTTTAATATCCTCTGTCCTTGCTTCCGTAGGCTTCTGGAAGAGAAGTTGATGGTGTGAAGCCAAAGCTTCCTATCTGAAACCATTAGGTTCCACAGTTGTCAATGTTTGCAGCTTTACACATTGCAGTAAGGGGAATATTGGCTGTTCAACAGGCAGGTTTTATGAAGGCTTTCAAGCTGGGGAATCTTGGCAGCCTTTCCTCTGCTATAGCTAGTGTTTTTTATTACTGCAATGGAAAAGGTTCTTCTCTCAGATGTCTTTTTAATGTCTCTTGTCTCATCCTACCATGAAGCCGCCAAAAGGACAGATGGAAAACACCTCTGAGGTCATCAGACCCATGTCCTGCCAAAAATGAATCCTTAGTCAGTGAAAGCAGGCAGCCCCATTACGTTCCTACTGCATTTCATAGATCTTTCTTGCCATACAGTGGCCAGGAGCCCTGCCCTTGGAGTCAAAGGAACACAGGAAGTACCGTGAAAGTAGGCACATCTTTTCCCTTCATCTTACTCCAGTTTTGCAGCTGGTTAAGACCTCCTGGGAGCATTGCAGTACTTCCCTTTCCTATTTATTTATTTGAGACTCTCTAAATTCATTAGAAAAACAAATGCAACAACTTATTCAATGTACTTCTCCAGCTGAAGTGGGTAAATATTATCGTCCCCCCCCCCTTTATAGATGGGGAAATTGAGACACAGAGACATAAATAAACAAGACAAGGACTGATCTGGGAATAGAACCCAGGACCTTGACTTTCAGTATTTTCTGAATTAGCAAACAGGAGGAACAGAGAAAGATGTGTAGAGCAGTCCCAGCTCACTTAACCACTTGATGATTTCACTTGCAGACAGAAGAGAATTGTGCATTTTACAAGGGGGGGCTGGGGTGGTAGCAGCAAGTGGCACTTCAGGGGAGACTGCACCCCCTCCCCATCACACCCAGATGGGCAGACCATGCTATGGGAGTAGCATTTTTCTTACTAAATCAGGTATAATTCCTTCCTCCCCGTTTCCCCTCCCTGCTCAGAGGCACATCCCTTCCTCTCCCCTTACCACCCCTCCCTACCTACTGCTGCTGCTGTCCCCAGTGTCCTGGAGGTGAAGGGACTACTCCAGTCAGGCTGTGTGGGGTTTGTGTTCAGCCTGGAACAGTGGCAGCAGTGGTGAGCAGGTGGGTTCCTCCTCCCTTGGCTGTGCCTGTGCTGGCAGGGAACACCCAGGGGGACCAGGGAGAAAGGAGGAACTTGCCTGCCCACCACCACCACTGCTGCTGCTGTCCCAGGCTGAGCCCAACCTCCATACAGCCCAGCTGGAGTGGGACAGGAGCTCTCATCACCTTTGAACCAGTGGGAATAGTAGCATTGGCAGTCTGAAGAGGGAGGGATAGGAAGGGACAGAAAGGGAAGGGAGTGGATGGGCCTCTGAGCATAGCATAGAAGGGAGGGTATCGTTACCTTCTTTGGGGTCTTAAAAAAGCCCCTGGCAGCTGCTCCTGCTACATGGTCAGAAAGGGGAGTACAGCTGCACCCCCTCTGGATCACTCCTTTTGTCAGGCAGCATTTTAACAAGAACCTAGAAAGGAGAGCCTTTTTTATGGGAGATTTAATGACATGAGACTAATAAGAACACGAGAGCAGTTCATGCTTCCAGGTGGGGGAATCTGCTGCTTTGCCGTTCTTTCAGCTCCCGCTTCCTGAAACTGGAGTGCTTCATTCCTCCTGCTCTGCTCCTGCCATTGCAGGGAGACATGCCTCTGGCCTGTGAAAGCTATCTCAGCCCTAGACTATGGGTGCATCTACATGTGTTATTCATGTCAAAAGCTGCCCACATAAACTCACTGGGGAAGGTCCTGTCTTTTATGCCTTGTTCACTTTGTGAACATCGAACTAATAGCAATAAGAATGCTTTTGAATCCTATTCCCTGTTCCACACTCTTTCCCTATACATGGAATATCTGTATTCACTTTGAATCTCAGAAAATGTCTTATGTAATATTGTCTAGGAATTTCTGGATTATTATTAAAAGGAAGTGGATCATTAAGGATATGTATTCCTTTCATGGCCACAGGGAGTATTTAATGTAGCACATGATGGAGAGTGGCATGGAAGAGCCTCATCTGGCCAGAATCTAGTCCACCTCCTAGGTACGTAAGTGGATTTAGGTTCCTAACTGTGATCCTATTCTACCCTGCTCAAGTTCCTCAAAAGCTTAATACAAAAAAAAAAAAGTGTGTGTGGGGAGGGGTCTAAATGACTAAATGTAAAGGGTGAGATGATGGTGTGTTACAAAAGTAAATGCATAAATAGATTTTCAGGGAACTGAGCAGGACATATAATTGCAGTTGAGCATCTAAGTCTGTTTATTCCTTGACTTACCTATGTCTATACCAACCATGAACTTATTCCAATACAAGATATCACCCACAGAGATTCTTGCCTCTTGCAGAAGTCTACTTCGGGCCTTGTTACATGGTCATTTTAGGCAGATTCTGCATTTAGCTGCATTTTAACACTTTTGAAGTGGCTTAAAGCACTTGTTATTCGTTCATTCTACCACTCCAGGGTAGGATTATCTCTAGTCTGCCTAACTTTACTCCTGTTCCAGAAAGGTGTGGCCACTCTCCGCAGCTATTCCGCCCAAACTGAAGCCCTCCAATATTCCAGGATGCAGTGGCCCCTCCTGAGTCAGGGTGGGGATACTGGGGTGCAGCAGGCTTGGCCACGGCACCTTGGCTTTCTTGCTCCCATTGGGCAGATCCAGCACCACAGTATTGGAGCGCCTGGTGGCCACAGTGCCTGCCAGACTGACTCGCTGCTTCAAATGCCCAGCCAGACCCGGGCCGTAGTGTCTGCGGGGGACAGCAGGCTGGTGCTCACCCCTCCTGCTGGCCCACAGTTGAACCTGCACCCAGCCCTGTGCTCCACTACAGCATGCCCCCTATTTTGTGCCTCTGCCCCCAAGACCTGGACCTGGACCCGGTGCTGGGTAGCTGGAGCAGGACCGATCTCAACAGCTGCAAGGTGGTCACTTGAGATCAATTTCTGCTGGCCCCATGCTTTACTGGGCTTTGCAGAGTCCCACTGCCAGGTCCCCCAGTCTGGCTCACGTAGTGGCCGTGGTTGGCAAGCACCTGTGTGTGGGAACCAACCTCGAGCTGCTGCACCGTAGGTGTGTCCTGGAGGTCTGATACTTTTTATCTCTGGAGATCACCATCCCCACCCACCCCACTGCTGGCTGGTCTTCTAGGCAATCAGGCTCCGCCTGACCTCCAAGGGGCCCAGTTCTTTCCAGCCCTCAGGTGGTGCCCAGCTGGCTGGCAGCCCAGGCAGGGCTGGTGCGGGGGAGACAGGTTCCAGAGAAAAAAGGGATCAAGACCCTCAGAACTCGAGCAGTGACCTGATCCTCCCCCTAGCTCCTAATCCTGCTCCAGTGGCAAGTCACAGCTGTGCAGGTGAAGGACAGTCAGAGATGTTTTTTTGCCCTAAGGTATGACTACTTCACTAAGCCAAATAACGCTAAGCTGATTAACATTTGCTCCACTTACAGCATAAGGTATAACAAGGCCCTTACATGCCAGGTAGGTGGAATCGAATCAGGACTCATCTTTCTAAACTTAACTTCTAAGGTGCCACCCTGCCCTGTTTTCTGTGATACTATTTGTTGACCTTAAATGGCATTTGCTGTCAGCCAATTGCAGTGGGTTAGACCTTATAGTCCTTCAAGCGTTCCGGCATTCAAAGCAATTTCTTTCTTTCAGTCTGCATTAGCACTGTTAGCACTTGCTTCCACCCTACTGCTGCTTTCACTCCCTTGAGCCTTTGTATTGCTCAATTGCTTATTTAGGAGTTGTCACCACTTGGTATCATGGTCACAAATTGATCTCCTTGACATCTCTTTCTCCTATAACTACAAACTAGGTGCCTAGGAATCCCTCTAGTGTCTGGATCTGTTTCAAGTACAATACCTTAGCTGCCCATAAACAGTCATAGTCATTGGTATCTGAAAAATTGTGGCAAAGGTTGTCACTCAGTATGCCAGAATGTGCTCTTGACACCACAAGTAGCATGCCCTGGATAAAATGTCCTCAGTTGTTGGTAACAGACTGTGACTTGTTTCAGTGCTCTAAGTGGGTTTGAATCAACGCAGATCCCCATTTTAAGTGGCAAGACATACAGCATTACTAGGCTGCTGATCCTCTTGGTGCAATGCTGCTTTGCAGTCTTTTCAATTCCTTCTTCCACCAGGGAGTTTTGCATTTTTGTAGTCTCACAGGCTGCACACACAGGTCTATTTCTACCTTAGAATGATCTCTTTTAAAGTTATGAACGGATTATAGGGTAAATTGCTTGTCATCAAATCCAGTCCCTTGCTATTGCAGGCAATGCCTCATATAATCCCCTTCATACATTTCTCCAGCTTCATCTTGACTACACTTAGGTTTTCAAGGCCCTACTTCTCTCTCTGTGAGGCTGTTAAACAATTTCACTGGTGTAATAGTTAAGAACCTACTTTTAATGTCCAGACCAAATTTATTCATGGTCAGTTTATACTTGCTTATTCTTGTGCCAACGTTGTCCCTTAGCTGAAAGGAGATCTTCTCCTTTCCTGTCCTTATCTCCCTGCTGCATTTTAATCATGTCTCCTCTCAGCCTTCATTTTTCTAAACAAAATAAGCCATGCCTTTCTAGTCTTCTCCCCTATGATAGATCCTCCATTCTCCTGATCATTCTCGTAGCCCTTCTCTGCACCAGATTCATTTTGAATTCACCTTTCTTAAATATGGTGACTACTACTGTACATAGGATTCCCAAGGAAATCTCGCCAATATCTTGTACAAAAATACCAGTACTTTCCTTCGGCTACTGGAAATACCTTACGTGATACATCCTAGGATTGTGTGCAGCTTTCATGGACACACCATAAAGGCTGTTCATAGACAGTCAGTAATGAACTAATAAACCAAAGCCCTACTCCTTACCTGTTTCCATTTCCTAACTGGCTAATTTATAGCTCAAGCTTTTGTTTTTAATCCCCAAATGCATGCTGTTGCAATTTATACTATTGAATTTCATCTCATTTCTATTACGTCTGTCCTCAAGGCTATCCAGCTCTTCCTGTACGATATCCAGATACTCTTCTGTATAGATGGTGTTTCCCAGTGTTGTGCTATCAGCAAATTTTGGCACACTCCTGTTTTTTTATGCCAAAGACATTCATATTTTACAGGATAATCATAATGCTGATCCGCACTAATAACTTTCCTCCAGCCTAATAATCCACTGCACCACTCATCATCTCTCCTTTAGTGAGTTTCTTATCCAGTTTAAAACTTTGCCACTAATTCCCATCTTCCTCAGCTTTACTAATAATTCCTCGGGAATCCTGGAAGCTAGGGGGCACATGCAATGTGGTTAAACGTGTCTGTTGAGGATGCAGCGGGGGAAAAAGAGACATTTACTGGGAGCTGGCAGGAGGTAGTTGGGGCTAATTAAGCAAGGATACTTGAAGTGCTAGTGTGGGAGGAGAAAAGCCCATGGAGTTGAGAAGAAGGATGAGACTAGGGCTTCTTGATACAGGAGGATGGGGCTGAGAAGTCTGAAGAATGGAGACAGATCTAAAATTAATGGGACTAGAATGAGGAACCAGGGGTGGAAAAGAGAGGGGAGGGACAAGTTTAAGTGGATGAGGTAAAGGGAAATAATTTTTGAAGGAAAAGAAGATTTTATGTCTACTAGAAGATACTCTTCTTTAGACACTGGAACAACACTCAAGAGTCCTGTCACATAACTCCTAAACTGTAGAAAATCTTTATGAAATTTACTGGAAAAATTCCTTTCCTCTCTTGCGTTGGCATGCATAGAGGATGATAACCTAAAGCTGCCACCAGTTATACAGCTAGCTCTTGTAGCAGAATGATGTACCATGAATCTAACAGTTCCAACCTGATGATGAACGATGTGTGCATGTGTTGCATGTGCTTGTGTGTCTGTGATACTACATAATGGAGTGGTTTGTTTGTTTTTTTTCATTTTTCTCTTTTAAAACCTAAAATATTACACAAGTATGTAGAGATTTTGAAAGGACATTATAAAGAATGCAAAGCCAGGCAGAAAATGCCATCACTGAGGCTGCTTTGTGTGTGCACATTACAGGGCCGGCTTTATGTATGTGACCACAAATTATTTTGTTCCACAGGACATCCTCCTCATTCAGTGTAGAAAGTGCACTGGTTCTGAGCATGACTCAAGGCTGTGAAGTAAATAACAGGGATTCCTGCTTCATGTGCTGTAACCTTCGGAAGATGCATAGAGGTTTGCAAGAAAGGAAAGGACAGCCTCATCTATGAAGCAATTATATCTCTCCTATAGACCTGAATGCCACAGGGTTCCTAAGCAATGCTGTGATCGAGGTCAGGCATATTTATACCTTTGCTCAGTTATTGGGCTAGCTGGATTAAAAGCCAGATATGAAAAACCTCAGAAAGCATTGGCATTTTGGGTTGAATAAAAGCTAGACAAATAATGAAAAAGAAGCTCTTCATTCCCATGGCAACTGCATATTTCTTTTGCAGTAGAGGGCAAGGAACACAAAGCTGTGGGGTACCAGTGTGTGTGAAAACAGGCACAGCTCAATGCTAATGGTTATCCTCCTCATTATGGTAAGTTCTCTGTGTTCCCAGGCCACCCCTTTAAAGCATGCAGGGTAAAATAGGGCTGAGTGTCCATGAAGAATAGATGGGCATGAAAAGTCAGAGTTGAGTAGGATTCTCATCATGCCAATTAATTTCTTAGTTACATGCACTGTATTCTTGGGCCTCATTCCTACTGCTAGCCTCCTATTCCTTAATAACTTCATTGCTATACTGTCATCAGGGCAGGATGAGTCTCCTGGTCACACACACAGCTACGTGCTATATATGGTTCAGCCCAATGGTTATGAAATTTATTACAAAGATAATTCTATCCTTGTTCTGGCCATGTAAGGGCTGATCATGTGGGATGCTGGAAGACTCCTGAGAGAAATACTGTGCACCCTGAGCTTTCATAGGTCTAGATAGAAGCAATGGGCATACACACCTTAGACCGCATGGGTTGGCAACCTTTCGCTGCTGCAAGCCACTGCTTGCAACCTGGCCTGTGCTGCAGGCTGTGTAAGCTTATTGATATTGATCTAGGCAATAGAGTATAAAAATCTGGGTTTACCTTGGAGACTTAGCTCTGCAGCCTTAAGCTACAGTTCATGCTCAAATGAACCAAGATGAACCAAGAGAAGGGCTCTTGTAAAAATTAATTTAAAACCTAGGTTAGACATTCTTCTCTCTAATAGACTGGACACTTGTTTTTTTTTAAGACTTGAGGACTTAGAGAAATTAATTTTAAATTCCCTCAAAAGTTAATAAGATTGTTATTTCTTTAAAAGAATGCACGTATTATGATTTTTAATCATTTGCTTGAGATGCCTACCTGTGCTGTTTAATCATTTATATCTTATCTGTATCTCATTATTAAATTTACTATTAAAATTTGCCTACACTTTTATGTTTCTGAGTTGTTAATGTTGATGGGAAGGTTCTTCAAACCTTTCTTTGTTCTGAGAATACCTCTGGGGGTCAACATGCCTACCCATTTACACAATTTGATTGCGACATAACTGACTTCTTATCCAACAGAAAACCTGGTTGCTGTTGGCCTTGATGCCTAGAAACCCTGGTAAGGGGCCCTCTGGAAATGCTAAGACAGACTGAAAGGGCAGAAGAAAACAGTTCACAGGCTCTGCCTCTGACTCTCCTTGTAGCATCCGCTCCCTCATATGCCCCACTTTCTTCATATACCTGCCCCGTCACCTGTACAGCCTCACACCTTCATATGCATCCTCCCGACACACTCCCCCTTTCATCCACAGCCTCTTCCTTTGCCCACAGACTCTATCACCCATAATTAGGGACCTACTGAAATAGAGGATTCAGGCAGGTGATCTAATGAGCCAATCATAGCACCTGCCATCACTGTCACGGTTTTTCATGGTGAGACCCCATCACACCACTGATTGGCTGAGGGGCTCCAGCAGCAACCCCACCCCCAGCCACTGATTGGCTGAAAGGGCTGCCTTTCAGGTGGCCCTACACCTCACCACTGATTGGCAGAGAGGGCTTCTGTTTATGTGGTTCCACCCTTGCCACTGATTGGTAGAGAGAGGTGGGGCCACATGGCAGACAGCCATCTCTACCAATCAGCAGTGGAGGGAGGAGGCAGGGCCGGCTATCTTGGCTCCCTTTCTGTGTGCCGGCAAGCATGAGAACTGCTGGCTTCCACTTGAAAACCAGAATTACATTTTCAGTAAGTTTGTTTTTTCCTCGGAGAGTGCACTGAAAAATCCCAGGGAGCACTGCGTTTTGTGGAAACTGCCTTGAATTATGATTTCCGTGAAAAAAAAAAATTGTGATTTGAGTAGGTGCCCCATATATCCCTTTCCCTTCTACTTTGCTCTCCACACAGATATCTGATTGCCTTCTCCTTGCACATAAAACTACTTTCTAACATCTGCCCATATGCAACCTTCCCCTCACACAAATAGAAGAGACACTTCCCTTCTATTTACCTGTAACCTATTTGTATTGCCAGGGTGACAGACGGTTGTCTATGTCTATCTCTGTATCTATGTCTAACAAGCTTTTGAGGCTAATAGCATATGTGAATATATGTACTGATGTTTATACAATTTATATATTTATCTTTTAATGTAATAATAATAAATCTGTACATATTTAAGTTTTAGCAAGTCCTGGCCTGGCTCTTTTGGGAACAGAGGGAAACTGGTTCAGGCTCCAGTTTCCTTCCACAGCACACTGGCCCTGCTAACTCTCCCTTCATTTGGAGAGGGGAGTACTTGCCCAGGTATTACCTAGGCTACATATATAAGCAGATGTGTTTATTCTTAGTACTGCTCTAGTGGAGAAAATGCTAACTAGAGAAGATGAATCTGACTTCAAAACTATGAAGGCATGACTAAATGAGATTGCTCCTTGATTTCATAGGCAAGCCCTTCACCTTCATTGTGTACAAAGCAGTATCCTCATGTTATAGAGAAGGAATTGCTTCATTTATGTTCAGACAGAAAATCGGTGGCAAAGGGCACATGAGAACATAAGCGTGCCTGATTCCCAAATGGATATGCAGTAGGGGTGTGAAAAATGGGCCATATTCTACATGGATTTGGATTCAGCCCAAATCGGGGACAGTGATTCAATTAATTGATTTGGATCAATGTCCTCGATTCGATTTGGTCGAATCCGAATAAGAATCCGAACAGTCATTACTGTGACAATAGCATCGCCAAAGGCCTTTGGGTGACACTGACTGTGCAGGAACTTGTTACTACTGTGCAGTAGTGTTGCATCACCCTTTGTGCCATGCAACACTACTGCACAGTAAGAATCTGCACAGTGAGTTTCTTGTGTAGATGCGGCCACTGTTGATTTTATTCTTCAGAGCTTGTCCTAAGCTCTGGAGTAATGTCACTGTACACGTTTAAACAACTGTCTTGCCTCCCCCCACAGAGATGCCAGTATTTCATGGATGGATAAAGAGGTTTCTTTGCATACAGAACTGTAAGATACACTGAAATCCTTTGGGAAGTCAGTTACTACCTAAATGTAGGTTATCATTATGTCCAGACTTGCTTTCATCATTCAGAAACACAAGAAGCCGAACCACCGAAATGAATCCTATTTTCTATTTTTTCTGCCCCCTGTACGTTGTCAAGGTAGCGTAAGAAAGGTTTTACCATGCGAATGCACAGCAGCATTATACCATTCCATGCTCTGCTATCAGTCTGTGACTATGACCATACTGACACTTGCCCAAAGCATACCAACATATATAATTCAAATCAAATCAACCCTTCCCCTGTGTCCAAAGGAAATAACTGTAGAACTGTCTTTTGGAGTGACTTACAAAGGTTTATTTTAAAATACACGTTTCTGCTATTTGACCTCCTAAATCTGAGAACGATACGTCTAAGAATGATGAACACACAAAAAATATAACTTAAAAGCATCTGAAAAGCAGCTCCTTCTCCATCTAATATCTAAGATCTGGCTACAGGGGTCCATATTTCCTCCTCTGCTGGCCGTGGTAGAGAATCTGGAAGGAAATCTCCTGAGTCTTTTCAAATTAATGTGACACAAAGGTTCTCCTGAACAATGAATTCAGGCTCTGCTTATTGCTACCTCAAAAAGAAGTAAAAGAAGTAAAGTGCATGCTAGTAGATGCCAGCTTGAGTACAGGCCACGGTCCCCCTCCTAAGCAATCATGCCCCCTTAAGACTAAATGGCACAACAGAATGCAATCCTTCCTTAACGCTCTTGTGAGCAATAGGATATCAGAGTATAAAAAAATCTCCTTGAATTATTGAGTGTGGGAGCTCTTCCAGAAGGCAAGGCAGAATTTAGCCCTTTCCTTGTTAACGAATAGTGTGCATTGTCCTCTCCCATTTTCTACTACATGGTCTCAAAGTGCTTCAGAAATTTTCATTACAGGTGTGAGATGGGTTGGGGTCATTACTTCTATCTTATAGAGGAGTAAACTAAACTCTATACTAAGCTAAACTTGCCCTTGAGCAGAAGCAAGTGTGGAAACTAGGGGCCAAACACTTTTTCACCTTTATGCACCTACCTGGTACTTGATGGAGGAAAAAGGCATCCCCCAACTTTTAGCCCAATCACATGGTTAACCAAGAAATGAATTGATTGATACATTAACCAAAATTTCCTCTACCACTGCCCAAAGAACCCAAATTGTTCCCTAAGATGTATATTGTGAAGAAAACCATTGTATGATCCTATCCAGTCCCAATTTCCTTCATATTCTCAATCATTTTTGTCATGCCATGCCTGACTTCTAGATTGTAAGTTCCTGGAGACAATGTTCTATGTGACTGCACCGCATAGCACCTGGCACACCTCTGGGTGTAACACAGATAGCAAGCAGCAGATCCAAATGACATTTTAAAAGTCAGAGGAAACATTGCCTTATGTTCCATATTCACTGCCTAGAAAGAAGTGAGTAGAAATACACAGCCAAAAAGGGAGCATAGGGAGAGCAACAATAACATATTAATTTATTTTTAACAATGTTTTTCCCTCTCCTTTACTGGTAAATTTCCTTTTTTTTACAGGCAGTGACATTTTTGACTGCTTTTCAATATGTGAACAGTATTTACCTTGAAGTTTAATAAAAATGAAACTGCTGCTGAGAACAGACCCCAAATGTTATTTAAAGTTCTAGTCGAATAGCATGCCAATATCCTACCATCTATAAACTGAGACAAACATGAACAAACACATGCATCGGCTGCATAGGTAACATGTACTTTCACTCCCGCCTATACAGGGATTTGCAGAAGTACAAGCACACACGTATCACATTGAAACAAATGCAGACACGTATTTTACGTGCATGACAACAGTATAGTCACAAAGAGCTGCTTGTACACAAATGCACATGCCTCACCCACAAATGCTATAGCTACATATAGTCCTAAAACAATATATTGAAACAGATGGGTGCTCTAGCACCCACACATGTATGTACCAGTTGGCACCTCAGCCCTGATGGCTTAGATGGGTGTTTTTATTCCTTTGGGGATGTTAGTTAGCACATGGGTGCAGGGGCAGTTAGCATAAGGTTCTAGTACAACTCTAGCATACAATCAGTTAAGAGGCTCCTACCCTGGGGGGTCTTTAAAAGGAGGCTAGATGAACACTTTGCCATGGTCATTTGACCCCAGTACCCTTTCCTGCCATGGCAGGGGGTCCGACTTGATGATCTGCTCAGGTCCCTTCCAACCTGACCAACTATGAAACTATGATGTGGCCAGTTCAGGACTTGTGCAAACCCCAGCTCCTTGCAGGGAGGGTAGCCTTGTCTTGTCTTTACATTTAGCAGCGGTACCATGTTTCTTTCCCACTGTATAATTAGAGTTTAAATTACACTTTGACTCTTGAGGTGGTGGTGGCAACGGGAGCACAGGGCAGGTCAGGTGTGGGCTCCAGGCAGCTGCAGAAAAAAGCACCCAGCAGTGAGGCCACTTTTCCCCCACAGTGAACAGAAGTTTCTGCCTGGCTGCTGGGAGGGCTCTCATCTCTTATGGGGGTGCTTAGCCACCCTGAATCCCAGCCATGATTTGATTGCTGCGTACAATCTCTGGGAATCAGCACAACAGCAGTACATTTCACAGCCAAGAGAAAAGCTAATATTGGGCTGATGGACTCAGATACATGATTCTTCATCTCAGAAGTAGGGCTCCCAAGTGAAGTGTCACAGTCCAGCCTTCACATGATGCGTCTACATCAGTGATTCTCAACCAGAGTCCTGTGATCCTTTTAAGGGTGATTCAGGGTGATGCTTAATAGTATCACCGTTAGGCACCCTTTTAGGTGTACACATACTTATGATTCACAAGATACACCCAGACATTTAGGAATCCATGGAGTTAAAAATATTCTGACCGATTGTGGTTTTCTTGAGTTCTTTGCAACAGAATAATTGCTCTACTGTTTTTCCATAGTCAAGACATGAGCAGAAGTTTAGCGTTGGCATTATCTGAGGAAGGTCTTGAGTCTAAAAAGGGGTGCCTTCAATCTAAAAAGGCTGAGAACCACTGATTTACATGTTTTCTGTCATATACTCTGTTCTACTCTGACCTTGCAGTTCTCTTGTCTTGCAGGGGAGAATTTAGCAATTAAAGTATTGCAGCAGATTCTGTCCTGTTTTAACTCCCCTGCATATGTCATGAACTCAGTAGTTACTCCATTACCTCTGTAGTCCTGTTGGACTAGAGGTAACATTTTTTCCTATCCTTATGTTCCCTATGTATCCTTATATGTCATATCCTTACACTTCTGAAGCATGGCCTGTTTCCTTATACTCTTACTTCAAGGTGTGGTGTGAGGTGATAAATGGTGACCTACTCCCTGTTAAATGCAGCTGGGTGGTGAGTGGCAGTGTATCTCCTCTGTTGAAAACGGGTTCCTAGATAAATTATATCTCTTTTGTGACTTGATAAGTCTGAGTAAATTGAAGTAAAGAATCCTATGTCTTTTTTACCACTCCTCAGTGCAAAGCATTTTCAACCCCCTCCCACAGGAGGCCAATGAGGTCTGAAATCAGAGCAGCTGGATCAGATTTTGATGCTTGCTCAAGACCCTTCATGTTGTTCAGGGGGAATAGCATGCTCAGGGTTGGGCAACCAGGGCATCAGCCCTAGGCATTGATTCAGAGGGGGCACAAAAATGACTGCTGGCGTGGCATGGCCATTAACCCAGCCACCACTCCTGCCTCTGCTGTTGCTGCTCTCCAGGGTACAAACTCTGCTTACACATTATGCTTTTTTAAAGTACCCATCAGTACTTAAATGGCTAAATTAAAAAAAAAAAGGTGTGTGGGGGATTTTGGATCAACTCAGTGTTTTGCTCCTTGTTTCTGTTTTTTTTAACCTTCTTTAAACTTTGTTACAGTAATGTTGGGCCACATGGAAACAAAAATGCCACATTGAAACAAAAGGTTCAAAATGTTTCCTTGTGGAAACAGCAAAACAAAACATAATTTTGAAGCTCTCCTCCCCCACATTTTTCTTTAGTCAGATTGACCCAAATTCAGAAATGCTTTTTCTCTTTCCAAAAATGTGCTTTTCAGTTCATTAGTATTCAGCAGGAAAATCTTCCCCAGCTTTATTCAGGAGGCACAGAGAACCCAGATTCTGGATAAAATGGGCTGTAGGCAAAGACTTTGCTAGCTCAGTGCCAATAAAGCTGGCTCCTGTGTCAGCCATACACTAATCTCCTGTCATAGGTGACATGTTGGAGAGAACAGAAGTAGGTAGCTCTTTCAATAGCATAACTAAGGCTAGGGAGAAGGAAGTGGGGAGGGCTGGGGTGGGGCGAGGAAAGACAGCTGTTGCTGCTGCTGGCTGGCTGTATCACCCCATTGATGATGCAGCAAGAAGCTGCCATTGCCTTGTCCATCAGTGCCCAGGCTAACCTGTTACATATTTGGTTCCTCTACAGTACTGTGCAAATCCTCCACTGGGACTGTACAAGTTTAAATACTGGTAACGTCTTATTTTACTGCCTGGTTATTACTACCTTCTTTGTAATGAATTTACTTTGCCTCATACATTCAAGAATAGACAATTCAACATAGTATATAGCCTACAATAGTCATTCAGCCATTTCAGAGGCACATTTAGTACCATATTTCAAGGTTTCAAACCCTTACTCATAGTTACCTAAAGGAACCTGAATAATCCCTTAGTGTTTCTGTAACCTCTCTGTGACCTGCATGCTATTTGTATCTGAGCACCTCATTTGGCTTGGATCTATGTTCTGTAATTGTCTATGGGGATGTCTACACGAGACACTTACTGTGTGGTAACACTGCACAGTAGTGTGCCAGTCAAAAAAACTTGCTAATAAGCTACTGCACAGTGTTATTAGGCTACTGCACAGTAGCAATGATGAAAAAACTGTGCACCAGTGCTACTGCACAGTAACTACAGTTGCTGTGCACTGAGTTAGTACTTTATTAAGCAAGTACTAAACTAAATGCACAGTAACTTAACTACTGTGCATTAATGAATATGTAGATGTGCCCAGTGACTAGCAACCTGTTGAACCTGGGAGCAGTCCCATCATACCAGCATTACCTGTGACTAGCTATCCATTCAATCTGGAGACAGTCCCATCATACCAAAACAGACACAAAAGCATGAGGTCTCTGTCTGATTTGCAAGGTGAAAATTGCTGGCCACTTCCCTGTTGCTCACTTGGTATGGCATCCAAGATGACTCTAGGTTTCTATATGCCATTCCAGAGATGCCCATAATATTCTTTCGGGAAGGCCGGGGCTGCTGCAGGTGGCAACTTCTAAAAATATCTGAATGTATGAGAGTCTTCCTTAGCCCTCCTTGTTATCTGCGGCCCCTCACAGTGATAGCTTCTGGTTCAGCTCCTAGTGAGGGACTCTACCTCTTTGACAGGACGGCACACACCCAAAGTCACAGGAAGCAAAGCAGACAGCTCTTCTTAAAACAAAATAACTTTACTGGTACAAAGCCTTACAAAAGGCAGAGTCCACCTGATCTGAAGCCCAAGCAGACTGTCCCATAAAACAGCTCTGGCCATTCTCTCTCAAGCCTCTTGGGCTGCTTTCATCCCGCCTATCTTCCTCTTCTTCCGTAAGGGTGGAAATAGATGTCACCTTTTGTCACCTTTGTGCTGCTGTAAAATGTTTTATGGAGGCACAAACGCCAAGCAAACAGATGTCCATGCCCCTTGTTGCATCACAAATGCCCTGATTTGTGGTTGCAACAAACATTATATTAATTTACACCAGTATTTAGCATCAGGTGTCTATTTGCCTTGTGGTGGGAAAGTGTGGGCAGCTTGGAGCTGCCTGTACTCTATAGCCACCTTGGGTAGGTGTTCCAGTGGCTTGAGGGGCCTGATCCTGTGCACTCCAGGGATTTCTGTGGTGGACTGGGTGCCTCAAGCCCTAGGAGTGCCTGCCCAACTTCCCCTGCTTACAGGGAGGTGCTTGGGGTATCTTGGGGCATGCCTCTGAAAGCAGGGAAAGTCAGGGTCTCCTGCTTCCAGAGATGTGCCCTGAAATGTATGGGGCATGTCTCCATAAGCAGAGAAAAATGAGGTTTCCCCACTTGCAAGAGACATACTCCTGCAGTCCTGGGGGCACATCTCTGTACGTGGGAAACCCTGACTTTTCCTGCTTGTAGAGACATGACCCAGTATTTTCTGGGTGTGTTTTCATAAGGGCAGAAATCCTGGCAGGTGCTCCCTGGGACTGGAGGGCCCTGATCCTCCTGATCCTACACGGGAATTCGTGGGGCACAAAGAATCCGGCCCGCCAGACCCCAGGATGTCACCCATTGTTCTGAAGTAACAACGGGCAATGTGTGTTTCACCCAATGAAGCGGATCAGCTGTGCCAGGACATATTTGGGAATCTTCCTTTTCAGGACCTTCTCCCAAGTGTATTTGTCTTTTTCTCAGGAACCTCCTTAACACCTGCAACAACAGGGAGTCCACTTCATGTGACAACATAGGCCAATTAGCGCTTCATTGTTTGGTTATTTACCCACTAACAGAGCACTTCAGCAGATCCACTCATAATTAACTCCTTCCCAGTATACAGGCTAGGCATTCCCTAACTCATCCTTATTTTTAGGAATGTATTAGTTATTCATAAATAGTTGCTGAATATTTTTAGGTGAGCAAATGTCCATTGCAAACTGAGAAATCAGGTTTCAGCCCTTCAAGAAACATAACCCTAAAAGAAAGCATTCAGGCTTCAGACAATGACAGATTGGTTTTCATGCACGTATAATAAAATAATACGGCATTTTTTACATGTGGTCTTGGGATGGGATGGGGGTGCTTTACTTAGAGTGGCTCTGAGACCTGCTCTAATTAAAGCTCCTGCGGTGTCGCGTGTATCAGTGTCCCCGTGGTTCAATATGGCAGCAGGGACACTTTAACCAAAGCTCATCGAACAAGCTTTAAAGCACTCCCACCACCATTTTGAAGCATGAGGATACTGATACACAGGATGTGGAGGCTGGCTGGAGTTGGCTAATTAGCACGCTCCAGCAGACTCACTTAATTGAGTCTGGTTTGTTGTGCTGTAATTACAGCACAATTGAGCAGTCTCTGGGCACATCTACAAGCCCCCATAGAAAATTAGGGTTGGAAGGGACCTCAGGAAGTCTTCTAGTCCAACCCACCTACTCAAAGCAGGACCAGTCCCAACTAGATCATCCCACCCAAGGCTTTGTTTAGTGAGGTCTTAAAAACCTCCAAGGAAGGAGATTCCACAACCTCTCTGTATAACCTGTGCTTTCTATCCTCCTTGTGAGAAAGTGTTTCCTAGTATCTTATCTAAACTTCTCTTGCTGCAACTTGAGACCATTGCTCCTTGTTCTGTCATCTGCCACCACTGAGAACAGTCTAGCTCCATCCTCTTTAGAACCAACCTTCGGGTAGTTGAAGGCTGCTATGAAATCCCCTCTCAGCCTTCTTTTCTCTAAACTAAATAAGCCCAGTTCCCTCAGCCTCTCCTTAGAAGTCATGTTCCCCAGGCCCCAAACCATTTTTGTTGCCCTTTTCTGAACTGTCTCCAATGTGTCTACATCTTTTCTATAGTGGGGGGCCCAAAACCGGACACAGTACTCCAGATGTGGCCTCACCAGTGCCGAATAGAAGGGAATGATCACTTTCCTAAACCTGCTGGCAACACACATACTAATACAACCCAGTATGCCTCTAGCTTTCTTTGCAACAAGGACACGCTGTTGGCTCATATTCAACTTATTGGCCACTATAACCCCCAGGTCCTTTTCTGCAGGGCTTCTGCTTAGCCAGTCAGTCCCAAGCTTGTAGCAGTGCATGGGATTCTTCTGCCATAAGTGCAGGGCTTGGAACTTGTCCTTACTGAACCTCATATGATTTTTTTTTTTTTGGTCCAATTCTCGAATTTGTTGAGGTCTCTCTGAATCGTAGCCCTACCCTCCAGCATATTTAGTACTCCCTCTAACTTGGTGTTATTTGCAAACTTGCTAAGGGTGCACTGCATCCCACCATCCAGGTTGTTGATGAAAATATTGAACAAAACTGGCCCAAGGACTGAGTCTTGGGGCACTCCGCTTGATACCAGCTGCCAACTGGACATCAAGCCATTGATTACTACCCTTTGAGCATGACGATCCAGACAGTTTTCTAGCCTCTTTTCATCCAACCTGTACTCCCTTATCTTGCTTGTGAAACTTTTGTGGGAGACTGTATCAAAAGACTAGCTAAAGTCAAGGGGAATCACATTCACTGGTCTCCCTGCATCCACAGAGCCCGTCATCTCATTGTAGGAAGTAATCAGGTTGGTAAGGCATGACTTAGGATGCAATTTAATAAAGATAAATGTAAGGTACTCCACCTGGGAAGGAGGAACCCCCAGCATACCTATAGGTTGGGGAGTTTCCTTCTCAGCAGCTTGGAAGCAGAGAGGGATCTTGGAGAGATAATTGACTCCAAGATGAACATGAGCCATCAGTGTAACAAGGTCATCAACAAGGCCAATCGCACCTTGTTGTGCGTTAGCAGGTGCATGACTAATAGAACAAAGAAGGTGATGCTCCTCCTCTATGCAGCACTGGTCAGGGGGTCAGACACAATGATTCATTGTGGTCCCTTCCAACGCTACAGTCTATGACTCTATGACTTGCTCTTGGTGAATCCATGATGAGTTTTCCTAGTCACCTTCTCCTCCAAGTGCTCAGAGATGACTTCTTTGAGGACCTGCTCTGTGATTTTTCCAGGGACTGAGGTGAGGTTGATTGCTCCGTAGCTTCTTAGATCCTCCTTCTTCCCTTTCTTGAAGGTGAATACTATGTTTGCCTTTTTTCCAATCCTCTATGACCTTCCTGGATCGCTATGAGTTTTCAAAGATAATGATCAGTGGCTCTGCAAGCACACCAACATAGCACCTTTGGGTGCATCACGTTCTGACCCATGGACTTATACACATCAAGCTTTCCTAAATAGTCTGCAATCTGCTATTTCACCACTATTGGCTGCTCACCTTCTCTCCAAACTGCGCTGCTCAGTGCAGTAGTCTGGGAGCTGATCTTGTCTGTGAAGACTGAGGTAAGATTGCTTTAAAATACAACTAGCTCTCCTTTTTCCCTCAGTTTGGCCTCCCAGGCAGTCCTGCCCATCAATTCCCTGAATGAGTAGAAATCTGCTTTTCTGAAGTTTAGGGCCCTTACTTTGCACGTTTCTTCCTTCTTTTCCTCAGTATCCTGAAATCAATAATTTCATGGCCACTACTGCCCACATTGCCAACCACTTCTACATATTTCACCTAGTCTTCCCTGTTTGTGAGCAGTAGGTTAAGAAGATCACAGCCCCCTAGTTGACCTCTCCACCACTTGCACCAGGGAATTGTCCCCAGCTTCCTGGATTGCCTATACATCTCTGTACTGCCCTCCCAGCAGATTTCATGGTGATTAAAGTCCCCCATGAAAATCAGGGCCTGTGATTGGAAAACTTCCACTGGCTGTTTGAAGAAAGCTTCATTCATCACTTCCTCCTGTTCTGGCAGTCTTCAACAACATCAGCCTTGTTGCTTTCCCCTCTGACCTTAACCCAGACACTTTCAACCGGCCTGTCTCCAGTTTCATACCGGAGCTCTGGGCAACCATACAGCTCTTTTACATAAAGCACAATCCCTCCTCCTCTTCTCCCCTGCCTGTACTTGTTGGACAGCTTATACCCATCCATGACAGTGCTCCAGTCGTGCAAGCTCCCACCAAGTCTCTGTTATTCCAATCATGTCATAGTTTTGGCCCTGTGTGAGGACTTCCAATTCTTCCTGCTTGCTTCTCAGGCTCCATGTATTCATGTACAGACACCTGAAGTAACTAGGTGAGTGCCCTACTTTCTCAGGAAGGAGGAGAAGGCCTCTCCTGTTGCGCCATCTTGCTTCTGCTTCCTCCAGGCGACCCACTTCCCCACTTACCTGAAAGGTTCATTTCACTTCTACATGCTCAGGCGGTTAAATAACTGATTCATTCATTCGGCAATATCTACCTAGAACAAGTAAACCAAAGGAGAGAAATTGTGCTATATGCAACCCAAATGATAGGTTTAGGGCCTTGTTATTCTTCACACTGTGAGGTGCTCAACTGTTGATCGGTATTAGTGCTAGTTCGAATTTGACCCAGTCACACGTTTAAGGTAGCATGTGTCTTGATGACTGAAAGGTAAGAATTCCCCCTCCCCCCTCCCATTCCCAGCTTCCTTCCTGCCCCCCACCCCTGGGGCTTTCCCTCCCCTCACCCCCACTTCCTTACTTGCAGTTGTCCATGCTGTCTTTTCCAGGGAGCAGGATGGGAAAGTTAACCTGTCTGTCTGGCCACTGATACCACTGCCAGGATGCTGCTCTTCTCTGAGCTGAGCCCAACCCAGAGAGCAGCAGCAGTGGCCAGGCAGGCAGATTCAACCCTCCCTGCCTGCTCCCCTGAGACAGAGAGCATGGTCAGTCACAAGTAAGTGGGCAAGGGGGCAGCAAGAGGGGATCTGTGGTGCTGGGGAGGCTGGGAGAGGGGCAGACAGTGGGTCCAATCTGCACCAATGAGGGAGGGAGTAGGTGGGGTTTTTACACTAAAGTGTAGCCTAGAGTGACTACACTTTAGTGTAACACAAGATGGGTAACATGGATCAGTGATAATCCTGCCCTGGAGTGGCATAACTTTAAGGTGCCTAAGAAGTGCTTAAAATTAGTTTCAGATCTTTATGTTGGGACAGTCCAGGGGTTCAGAGCTCCAGGAACCACCCACAATTAACATGTAATAATGCTTTTATGTGATTATTTAGGAACTCCCATTTTACTTTAAATTCCTAACCTACTTTAATCGGAATTAACTTCCAAGTGTAGTCAAAGTCATATAAAGACCTTCTTGGAAATATGTTTCTAATGGCACAAGGTATTAAAGATTTCTAGCCACATCAGGCAGGTTTGTTGGAGGTTTCATACAATTTAAATAATCTGCAAGGATAAATAACCAGCTAATTCCTCCTTCAGATGTGAAGTATTAATTATGATACACCCCTTCATTGCATAAAGATCACCATGCATGTGATATATTAGCAGAACTGCATCTGACTAGAATGCTTTTCAAAGCTTTCCAGGGATCAGCAGCTGTTTAGAACCAAGATTTACAAGCCAATTACAGGCTGTGTAAAATCCTTGTTATTTAACTCAATAATGTGTAATGGGCTCAGCTGGGATTTCTTTTGTTTGTTTGCTTTTTAAAAATATCATCTTCAGAATCCCTTTAAAGGCATTTTCAGATAAGCTCCACAGCATAAAGCATAACTATCAAGGGGAAATGGAAACCTATTCTGCTTCTCCTGAAGAAGTAAGGTGAGTCCAAATGTCTTGGGACCTTGGAAGACTTAATGTGAATTGGGCAGATATATGACTGAATGTGAGTTGGGTAGGATTTGGTTTGCAATTCCTGGTGCAACTAAAGAAAAGATCTGTTAAAAAGTCCCTGGCGCAGACCTGCTGGCTTCTGCATAACTGTGCTAAAAGTAAATTTTTAGATATAAATTATGTGATAACTTCTTGTCTTACCTGTGTGAGACATCACTCTCCTCTTTATAAAAACTTTTTACTTACTGAAAGAGTGTTATCATAGCCCCCTGGCTCTTCTTTTTTTCTAGACAACAGACTCAGTTCCTTTAATCCGCCCTCTAAACATCTCATCCTTCTTGTTAATCTTCTTTGGACTCTGGAATTTGTCTACATCTTTCTTAAAGTGTGGTGCCCAAAACCAGACCAAGTAGAGTAGTGAAAATCTTGTTCCTTGCTTCCATTTGATAGACATCTTAACACAGCTTAGGATAAGATTTACCATTTTTGTAAGAGCATCAAATTATAGAGTCACAGTCACTATGTGTTCCACTCAAACCTCAAGAAGCTTTCCTGGTGTATTGCTGCCTTGCCAGACCATCTTCATCTTGCATGTGTGCATTTGATTTCTCTTTCTCAAGTCGCTGTGTATCCATTCAGGTGTGGCTGTGGTAGGCTGGGTACTTGGCTTGGGTGGAATGATCCAGCAGTTGTTGTTCTTGGCATTTATGCACAGTTTGGTCTCAGTTCTGGGTATGTAAGTATGCGGTTTCCCACTGAGCATGCTTAGTTGACCTGTGCTCTGGTCATATGGTTGCAATGAGTCTAAAAAAAGCTGCATGATGAAAAAGGATTGCCTAGGCACATGTTTAAGTCCAGGTAAGTCTTGAAATGTTAGCTACACAAAAGCCACCCCCCCACACATTTTCACCCAGAGGTCTAGTGTTAGGATATCTTCTCAGAGACCACAAAACAGGTTCTAGGCTTACCTGACCTAGGAAGGAGGGCAAATCTCTATCTCCTGCTACCGAGTGTGGTGGGCTCACTGCTTTTGCCTGGCTTGGAGAAGGACACTTCGGATTGGTGGAACTTTTCCACCTATCAGGTAACAGCCTGGAGGGGCTTGCTCCTCCCCTGCTCGGTGGGAGAGCATGAAGAGCCCCTGGACCTGACTGAAGACTGTGCTTTGCAGTCCAGTGCACTTCGGGATGGGGTCTCCAGTGTAAATAAAAGCCCAGCATGCTCAGCATGCTGGGCAGACGTGGAGAGGGATGGTGAGGAGAGAAGAGCTCCAGAGAAGACAGTAATTGGGCCCCTGCCTGATCCTTGACAGTGCATGGACTGGCTCATGGAGAGCCAACCCTGGGAGCAGCTGGAGGCTTCTGGGGCCTCACAGAGTGCACAGATCAATGCATGGAGAGCTGGTCCTGGGAGCAGCTTGAAGCTGCTTAAGCTAGCCTTGGCTCTAGGCCGGGTAGCTGGAGCCCTGCAGCCTGGCTCAGCATTAAACTAAAAGACCCCTGGCATGAAGCCAGGGAACCGGAGCCAGTCAGGGCTCAACTCCTGTAGGAGCTCCCTGGGTGCTCAGTGCAAGGCACAGGGCCATCGGGGATACCCCAGCAGGAGGCTGGGCAAGCCCAGAGCGGGACCCCAGGCCAGCGAGAGGAACCAGAGGCACCACCGGAGAGAGGCCCTTGCAGGACTGGCTACCAGGGCCCAAGCCTTGTCTGCTTCAGAGTAGGAGCATGTGTTGCTGGGGAAGTGGGTCCCACAGGGGAGACGAGCTTGGTAGAGGAGGGTCTGCAGTCTCCACCCTACACCATTGTGGGGGGGCATGTCTACATCCCAGAGCCCTAAAGGGGAGGAGCACCAGGGGGTGCTGAGTGCACCTTATATTTTGTGACTGATGTTTGCTTCATATTGTTGATGTTAATGTAGTTATGGGTATTTCTTAAGGAGGGTTGTATTGGTTTACCTGTTTTCATGACTTATATATGTTTCCAGTCTATTATATGAACTTACCTGTACTGTTGCCTGTGTGCATCTGTTGCATTGCTATCTCAGCTTACCTGGGTTTATCTGAGTTGATGCTCATATGTGTTAATGTGTTCATGCCTTGACCTACTTGTTCCAGGGTGTTAATGTTCATCTGTGCAGGGGGGTTAATTCTCGCCTGCACTGTGGATCACCTGTACTGACTTCCCAGTCACCTGTTCTGTGTTTTGCAGTCCCTCCGAGTGGTGTAATGTGTTGATTGCATGTTATTGTAGATGGTGTCACATGCCAGTTCTACTGTAGATATTTAATGTCTCTTATTCTTATTTAATTTTGTATAGCAATAAACTTGTGTATAGTTAAGTGCTTTGTTTTGGCCTGACTCTATAGAGAAAATAAGGACCTGCTCCCCAGTGGTAGGCCCCTCTCAGCACTCTTGCCTGACCACACCATCCCTTCCCCTTGCAGACAGGGCAAGAGAGGGGGAAACATAGGACCAGGAAAAAGAGCTCAAGCTTGTGGGTGTATGGTTCAGAGGAATAGCTGCTGCCCTTGAAAGGAGCAGGTCTTTGGTTTTATTCTGTTTTCCTCCTCCTAATAAGCCAAATTTTCCAGAGTTGTTAATACAAGGTGAAATGGGCTAGTTTCAAGAGGACAGCTGATGAATAGTCTATGTCTAACCTGGCGATTTTCAGCTGGTATTCCAGCTAACGAAGTCAGGAGTACTGCTTCCTGATCTTGATCTGTGAAAGCACCTCCTAAAAAGAGGTAAGTGGTGCAACAGCCTAGAGAGGCAGCTGATTGACAAGGAATTTAGGTTCGGGCTACTGTTATAGCCAGACTGAACTGTCCCCCACGCCTCTATTTCCAGGAGATGTGTGCAGGCTTGGTGGAGTGAACTTAAGAGCTCAGGTGGTGCCTTTCAGTCCTATGTCCCTATGTTTATCATGGGCAGTGCTGGCAGCCTGTTGTAGGTAGTGGAGTATTTGTTATTCATGTCTGTACCCCGGCTGGGGGCCTATGTCCTAAATGGAAATCTTCCTCCCTCCTCTTTCTAATGCTGCTGTCCCGATTGGAAATGCTAAGCTTCCCTCTCCAGCAAACCATCCCTAAAATGAAAATATCTTAGCATTGCCTGTACAGGACAGGAGGGTGTATTAAGCAAACAAAATACTAAATTGGTTACATGGGATTAGTTCATCTCCTTGGGTTAAAAAGAATAGAAAGAGCAAGAGAAAGAAAACTTGTTCTAATGACTTACCTGAGCAAACATAACAAGCAAGTGATGAAAAGACAGGGAAAGATAAGCCAGAGTAAACAGAGAGGATGAACAGGAACTGGCTGTGTAAGAGAAGCATTGCACTAGATAGGGAGTTACCGATTTCTCACACAACCAGTAAGGTGGTGAAGTTAGTTTTACCAGTAATGTCAGGTGCAGTTAGTTTTACGTCACACCAGGTTTTGTTTGGCTCTTACTGGTTTTCTATACAGAAAAACAACAGAGTAGGAGATAGGCAAAAGGAACAGAACAGAGCGAAACAAAACAAACACAGAAATAACCCAAATATGTCGAAAACCTGCAAATGTGCCCTTCTCCCTGTAAATGGAGGGTTTGTGTCCGAGTTGTTAAGGGGTGTAGGTTGCAGCTGTGTTGGTCTAAGGGCAGAGGCAGACAAGGTTCTCTGCGTGAATCTGCTGCGTGCTCTTGCTGGATGCAATGAAAAGTAAAGAAGCCAGAGGCTGGGCTGGTATGCATACAAGATAGGCAGTCAGTGAAGTCTATCTTGTATGCATACCCGCCCAACCTCTGGCTTCTTTACTTTCCATTCCATCCAGGAAGAGCACACACGGACTGCTGATACTTCCTTAGCCTGACGAAAGGTTTTTGAACCCGAAAGCTTTGCTTAAAAATGCTTTTTCCAAGTTTTTAAGTTGGTCTAATAAAAGATATCTGAGTTATTATGCACCTTTTTTCACAGCAAATCTTCCTAAGATATTTTAAGCCATAGAGCAGTCCAAGGAAGGTGGAACAGAAAAGGTGGGGGAATGCATTTCAAAACTGGGTGCTGCTGTTCACTGTTTAGATCAGTGGAGGGGAATCTTTTTGGCAGCCATGCCACAAGATAAGCCCTGCATCCTACCCTAGTGCCACTCCAATCCCCTTCCTCTGCCTCATCTGCTGCTCTGCTTTTTGCTCCCTGCCCTATTTGCTGCAGTGTCCCTGCCCCCTCACTGGTCTACCACATACCATTCCCAGAGGCTGCCTGTACCACTTACAGCAAGCGTGGCTCAGGCAACCCATCCCTGGATTAGATGTTTTTATCTTCCCAATCTTCATCTAGGATTCTGTGAAAGTACCAATGTGGTCATATTAAAATAGTCTCACCTGTGTGCATTCTTGTATTCGTGTACAAGCAAAGCGATCGATGCCTGTAGCATAAAGAGAAAAAAAAAAGTTTACTTTGCTCACAACCTTCTTTTATCAAAAGATCGACTCTCAGGCTGGGAACTTCTGTTTTGCCAGAAAATGTCAAATTTTCTCACTACTGCTACAAATGCAAGGAAAATTAACTTGCAGAAGCAGTGTAAAGTTGTCTGTCTATGATCACAATTATCAGTTAAATAAAAGGGACATTCCACCTTCAATTAGAATAGTAAAATATTCAATTTCTGAACAAGAATTTTGATGAAGAGCACAAGTACCTTCTCTGGGTCTCTGCAAACGCTCTAGAAAAATAAAGGATGGGGCTCTGTGTTTGATGTAAACTGGAAGGCTAGGGAGGTTCTGCTGCCATAAAACCAATACTTCTCTGGTTTATTTTTATTTTTTTCTACATTAATTTATACTTCTTACATAACGAAAGAGAAGACTTTCTGTGATCAATACTTCTCTGCAAGAAAATTACTCTCCAGTTAGCTCTTGCCAATCCATGCATGCTAAAAATTGTCTATAGTGCAGGCACATAAGTAATTAAATCTATTAATAAGGGATTCTTCCATTATGCAGGTGAAGAAAACCAGCCAGGATTCTGTACTTGACTATATATCAATTAACAGACAACAATAGTTTGCTAACTTGCAGTTAATGTTGCTCTTCCACATTCAAGTTAAAACCTGCATACTAAAGAATGGTAATTGGGGGGCAGAGGGAGGGAGGGAAAGGGGAAGGAGGGAAGGAGGCAGGGGCAAGAGAGATCAAGTCTTTATTTCACAGCTGCTTAAGTGTAGGAGAATACCATTGCCTGCATAGAGACCTACTGACTTCCTTGGGGCTTTATACCAATGAGTCTGAAAAATGCAGATGCAGAAGCTAGAGGGGTTCAAGAAAAGTTACTGTATTCCTCTTTTCTGTTCCAAAATGGAATAAACAGTTGGAAGTTACAGGAAAACAAAGTTTTCTCTCCAAATATTTTGGGGACATTTCATTTAGCTAAAGCCAAATTACTTAATTCAATTTTCTACATTTTAAAATTTGTGTTATAGTATATGAATAAAAAACATTCAAATTCAAAGTAATTCTAAAACTAAAATCAATATTTTCTTTCCAAAATTCTATAATTTTTCCCCCATTTTGCCTTTAAAAATGAACTTTTGTCAACATCCTGTTTCAATAAAATTCTTTGCTCTGAAATGGTTGATATCTTCCAAAAAAAAAAAAAAGATCCTACAGGAAAAGTCCTGTTTTTATTGAATATTTAAAGTCCTATATAATCTGATCAACTGAATAGTTAAATACCAATTGAATTTGATATCAGTTGAATCAATATTTAAATATCAAATGAATATTTAACATCTTAATAATCTGATGAATTTATTTCAAATTTAGAAAAAAATAGTGTGGCTATTTTCAAATGTCAAAGCTTAAGGATTTTTCTTTCTAAAATTGTCTCTACATGTCTATGTATGCATATGTGAAATATCAGTGGAAAGGTAAAGTATCCTTTCTTCATAATTTTTGGGTTTTGTTAATTCTATCACAATTATCCTTTCCATGTAATATCAGTTTTCCTCTTGGGGCATTTGTAGACTACACTTTTTAGCGGGTTTAAAGTGGGTTAAATGCCTTTTGCACCGCTTTAATGGCATTGCTGTTTGCGCATTCAGCCGTGTATTCATTCCAGCCTCTGAAGCACGTTCAGTGCTGCCACGGTGGGGAGTGCCACTGCCACGGAGGGAAGCACCAGCCTCCCACCCCTGCAGCTCAGGGACTGCTTTGCCCACCAGCAGCACGCTCTCCCCACGTAAGGATCAGGCTCTGACGTGGGTATACATGACAGGGGGGTTTACTTCACCCTAAAAAACACCACTTCAGTTTAGGGAGAATTCAACCCCCATGCCGTCTACAAACGCCCTTGGGTTCTTAATGAACAAAAACCAGTGAAACCTTAAAATCTGATTAGAAGACAGTGAAGAAAACGAATAGTCTGAAACCGTACCCAAAATTCTCCTTTTAGTATGTATAGTCTCATAGTTGTTGGTTGTTGATTTTTTAAAATGGATTAGAATGTGGAAAAAAGTGAAAAACAGTTCAAAAAGGTACTCTTAATTCCATCATTGGCAGCCTCCATCCCCAGAAGACAGGGTAGATATCACTTATATAACTTAACAAAATAAGATAGAGATAGATAGATAGATAGATAGATAGATAGATAGATAGATAGATGTGTACATTTAAGTCCTTCATCAGCTGTACTGGACACGTCTATGCACGAGCATTTAATGCGCATTTGATTAATTTAAGTGAATTAAGGGTGCATGTCGACATGTGTGCACCCTTAATGTGCCTTAAAATTGGTGTTTTTAGGCTACTTAAACCTAAATTTGATACCTGCATAAAGCAGATATCAAATTTATGTGCAAATAGCTAAATCTTGTTAGCAAATGTGTAGACCATGCTAATGTGCATTAACACAGTGTGTTTCCATTGACTTGAGACTAACTATAGTCCCAAGGCAGTCTGCACACCCGTGTTAGTGCACTTTAATGCATACGCATGTAGATGTGTGTCTACATCACCTTAATGAGCATTAGGCTATTGTGCCTTAAGTTTAGGTGCACGTAAAAGCACATGTAAACATGCTCATTGACCACATGGACCTGAGATACATAATTCATATACTGTCTATAGTTGTTCTCTTTCACCCAACCTCTGTCTGTTTGTCATCTCTTCCTATACTATGAGCTTACTGGGGAAGGAATTGTGTTTCTTGAGTGTTTGGAAAGCTACTAGCACATTGTGAGTGCTACTCTAAATAATAATCATCATCATCAGAGTAGTAACATGGGGCATCTGGCGCTTTGACAGGCACAGGAGCATAATTTTGGCTCCCTTGTCTATGAATTGCTTTTTATGGCTGGCGAATTTCCTCCTCCCAATCTTCAGGGCTGGGCAGATGGCCAATAACAGGACGATTTGCCATTCTTTATAGATAATGTCTCATTTAGTCACAGCAGCTGCTATTCTACCCCTGTCATTATGGTCACATACGAGAGTGACTGTGGCTCCTTTTGCTGCTAGTTTATGAAGCGGAACACAAAAATGGGTCTCTCACTAGCATTATCTTGAGTCCATGGAATAAAAGCAGAAAGATCCATGAGACTGGGACTTACTGTCCCTATTGGCCTTTGGAGTATTGAGTACAATAAGAACCAACGAGCTTAGGAGATGTTGGTGGAGAGGGAGTGGGCTTTACCACTGGGGAAGAGATGAAAAGTGGTGAAGCAAGGAAGAAAATATTATATTACATATTACAAGAGAGGGCCACTGCTGAGTCCAGGGCATGTGTTAAGGCATAATGGGCATGGAGACGATACTGGACTTAGTAGAAGAGTTTGGGGAAGGACTTGGCAATGCAGCCAGGCAATGGGTTCCCCAGAGATGCCCCAGCAGATGCAGAAAGCATGCTGTAGACAGCAGGCCTGTTCTGTCATGCAGGTGGGAGAGAGAAGCTGATAGCTGTTTTACAACTTGTATTTAATAGTAGATAGACAGTAGTGTGATAATTTCTACCTCATTGTGGGTGAAGCCCAGAGCTGCTCTCCTCTCTACCAGGGCCAGGTCTGGCTTGCCGAACTACACTCTTTCCAGCTGACTCTCTTCTATCCACATCTGTTCCGCTTTTGTCTGCCTAGTGGGTCAGATTCAAGAGGAAGGGTAAAGAGTGCCCTGAGCAATAACTGTATAGTACTCAGCTGTGGTCTTGTGGTTAGAGAATTTCCCTGGGAAGTGAGAGATACAGGGTCAAGGAAACTGTGATTTCCAGTTTTCATGAAACTTCCCTAGTAACTATTGGGTAAGAAGGTGGGAGAGCCCTCCTCCATCAATCAGTTGCTAGCCTTGTTTTTTCTCTGGCCACAATTTTCAGGATTTGTATGCAGTTGCAGACATATCCAGGCAGAACATGATCACCATGGTGTGTACATGGACAAGGATAGCCACACAGGTGGAAATAGGATCTAAAATCTGTGTGTCAAAAATGCGTCTTGTGCAGCTACATTTGGATGCAGATGTAGCATTTAGATGTATAAGTAGGATTTGGCTGAAAGAGCTCTAGGACTTCTCTGCAGCTCCAGCATCCTACTACTCATTAGTGACTACCTGTAGAATGAGGCCAGGAAAGAAGAGACATGGCAAAGTTTTCCAGGCTCTTGCTTCTCCTTGAGCACGGAATTGTCATATGGGTTCTTTTTCACAATTTGTATAAAGTTAAGTTGAAAGCTGTCCTTGAAAATCACTCACTGTGTGCACTCATCAGCTACCACCAAGAACCTATGTCCTTTCAGAAAATCAAAACCAGGTAGCCAAGGGGTGAGACAGTATACAGTAATAGAGGGTGTAAGGGGCAATCCAAGAGAACAGTTATTAGGACTTTGAGCCTTGGGATATTTGGAGCCTATCCTTGAAGCCTCAGCTCTTAGAATAATGATAACAAGATAATTTCAACATTCAATTAAAAATAAAGCCATTTCAAACAAGTTAAATACTCTTTGTCTCCCTGTTTACTGCAGAGAACAATGGAAATACCTACCCTAAGGGGATTCTTTTATATGTATGGCTGGCAAAATAGTGTTGAACAGTGGAGCATGGATTTGAAAGAGACAGCTGAGCTACTGAATAAAGTATATAAAATGTAGAATTAAAAACAACTACTCTTTTTATCTCAGAGGACGGAAACGTGGCCAGTGTTGAAACAACTGTTTTAAAAAGATGCTAAGAATAATCTCAGAAATTACAGTCCGGTGAACCTAAGTTCAGGAAAAGGAAAAACAGCTGGGAAAATCATTTTTAAGTGCTTCCCTAGAAGAGACAAATATAGCAGTGATTAGCTAGTGCGGCTTTAGCATTACATGATGCCGCTTTAAGTTGTCTGAATTCTTCGGTTGCTGACGAACTAAAACAGAAATAAAAGAAAGCATAGAGTATCATTTATTTATGCTTTCTATGGCCTCTGATTGTCTCTTACAAGATGCTGTCAAGGATGCTTAATTAGAGGATGAAGGATAAAGTTGTATTATTATATAGGGCAGATGCAAAGGAAAGGGTAAAATATTGTTCTTTGGTATATATGGAAGTTGTATGTCAAGGACCCTGGTCTTTGGTGTCAGGAACAGTTACATTAACTAAATGGTAGACCTGAGTCAGGGAATAGGGCAGTGGTAGTGTCATTTATAAAACACATCAGACCTTGATGAATAATTCAGAGTGAATAATTTATTCCCTGAACTTTACTTGGGCACTGGTACAACCAGAATTTATGCACATGTGTAAAGTTTGGCATAGCACTAAATTTTTTAAGAATTACATCTCAACTGTAGGGCTAAGTACAGACATTTGGGAGGTTAAATCAGATTCAAAATGGCTGCCTGGTTTAAATTTAGCTCATCCTGGTGCTGACCTTGCACTTAAAGACCCAGTTTCAGTGACCGTAATCTGTCTAAACCTGTCACTGTACAGAAGTTCCATGCACACAAACTGGTCTAAAATTTGCAGAACCCAGTTTAATATAAACCTGGATCTATGTAGTCTCAGACTCATTCAATTTAGGTCAAACCAGTGCATGGAACTTCTGTCCACTTTCCCTGTGCTGCCCCAGGGTTGGGAAAACCCAGTCACTGGTCCCAGCCCCGGTGCTGCCTTTTTGATTCCCCCCTTCCCTTGCTTGGCTCCTTCTTCCACTGGTCTGTTTTTTGTCCCCTGGCCTCTTGCTACCCTCCTAGCCAATGGTTTCAATCTCATCCCACAAAGTACTCTGGGTGCAGCCACTTTTATCAGCATTCACTTCTGCTGGAGCCAAGCAAGTAAGTCCCAGAGAGGCGAGGGCAGATCTCTACCACCACCACCCCATCCCACCCCACCCATGGGCCATGCCCCTCTACTCCACCTGCAGGTCATGCCTGCTCCCCATCCCACTTGTGGGTCTCGCTTGCTCCCCCCACCCCCTATGGGTCATGTCTGCCCCCCACCCCACCCATGGGTGTGCCTACCCATCTACCTCTCGTGGGCTGCACCTGCTCTCCACAACACATGGGACATGCCTATTCCCCCTTCTCCTCATGGATCACACCTGTCCCTACACCCATGGGTCATGCCTGCACCCCCCCAACCTATCTGTAGGTCATGCCTGCTCCCCCTACCCCACTAAAATGTTATGGCTGCTCTCCCCACCCCATTTGCAGGTTGCGCCTGTTTCCCCACCCCTCATGGATCATGCCTGCTTCCCTTACCCCACCTGCAAGTTGTGCCTGCCCCTCCTATCCCTTGCAGGTCACACTGATCCTCCCACTACACTTGTGTCTGCTTCTCCTACCCCTCACGGATCATGTCTGCCCCACCCCCATGTTGCATCTGCCCTCCTACCCCACCTGTGGGCCATGCCTGCTCCCCCCCCACTTAAAGGCCATGCCTGCTCCCCCTACCCCTCATACATTGTGTCTGACCCCCCCATCCCACCTGTGGGTTGCACCTGCCCCCCTCACAGATTTGAAGGTCATGGTTATTTACTCAGTGTTCCTGCATGGCATAGTCTGTAAAGTGCTGCCCAGTGATTCCTCTATCAAGCCAATAACCTGTGGCTAAACTAGAAAGGATACTTTAGAGAAAGTCACCAGCTTTTAATTTAATCATATATGTAGGGAAATATTGAGGTGTCAATGAATACATCTCAGCATACAGCAACTGGAAAATATGAGTCAAGCATTAAACTATATTTAAAAGGGCTAGACAAGAAAACAGAAAATATTGCAGTGCCATTAACTGAACCAATGTTATGTCCTCAGCATTAATTATCGTAACTCAAAAAGGACAATGGCAGAAATGGAAAATGTCCAAAGGAGGTGAGAGGTTTCTAAGCAATCTAATGGAAGTGGAACTGGATACAAAGAGAGGCTTAGGGGGTGAGTTTGAGAGGAAAACTGTGAGGAGATATTTTCAGCACCATACATAAAAAAATGATATAAAGAATGCTAACCTGGTAGTCCTATTTACACTTCCCATTAGCACAAGAGCAACAGAAAACACTAATAAATGAAAAAGTAACACATTTAAAGTTATTTTGTGTGACATAACTATGGGGGCTGAGAAACGCTGGTAGAATGGGGCTGCTGATGGAGTGGAATTGAGGCGCTAGACACGCAGGTTATTGGAAACCTTTACTTACAGTCCTTAGGCTATAGGCACGTTCCTTGAAGTTACAAACTTAAACAGGAACTCAGGCACACAGAAGCTCACACTCATGCAGGGTATATGGGGCGTCGGATGAATCCGGCGGGGAGTCATTATTGGTTGATCAGGACTCCTTCGTGGCTTGGAAATGTATGCAGGATCTCTCCTCATGCGTGTCCCAGCTCTCCTCCGGTTTGGGTGGGCATCACCCAAGTCTTTTATTCGGCCAGCAGACCAATTGTCGACTGACACGTATGCATAATTTAACATGAGCCAATCGCAAGCATGCACTCACTGGTGCAGCTGCAAGGTTTTGGCAGGCTCTGACCAGGCACCAAAACTTTTCCCGCGCTACAGGGGGAAATCCCTGCTCCCGTGCTCGCAATGTGCTCAACACAGCTGTGCTGAGGCATCTCTTAAATGTTTTGCACAGACAATAACCAAAACTCCATGCCTGACTAATCTAGTCTCTTTTTATGACTATGTTACAAAACACCTGGATACAGGAGTAGGGGTTGACACCATCTACTTAGACTTCAGGAAGGCCATCGATACAGTATCCCACCCCATACTGGTGAACAAGTTAAGAGGCTGTGACTTGGATGACTACACAGTCCAGTGGGTGGTGAATTGGCTAGAGGGTCACACCCAGAGAGTTGTAGTGGATGGGTTGGTATCGCCAAGTTTGTGGATGACACAAAACTGTAGGGAGAAGTGGACACATTGGAGGTCAGGGAACAACTACAAGCAGACCTGGACAGGTTTGACATATGGGCAGAAAACAACAGAATGCAATTCAACAAGGAGAAATGCAAAGTGCTGCACCTAGGGAGGAAAAATGTCCAGCACACCTACTTCCTAGGAAATTATGTGCTTGGAGGCACAGAAGTGGAAAGGGATCTTGGAGTCCTAGTGGACTCCAATGACCATGAGCCGGCAGTGTGACGAAGTCATCAGAAAAGCCAATGGCACTTTATTGTGCATCAGCAGCTGCATGACGAACAGAACCAAGGAGGTGATACTTCCCCTCTATCAGGCGCTGGTCAGACCACAGTTGGAATACTGCATGCAATTTTTGGTGCCGCACTTCAGGAGGGATGTGGATAACCTGGAGAGGGTCCAGAGAAGG
Organism: Caiman crocodilus; assembly: GCA_030014935.1. NCBI lineage: Eukaryota > Metazoa > Chordata > Crocodylia > Alligatoridae > Caiman > Caiman crocodilus. The sequence continues at coordinate 5,802,223 of JAGPOW010000145.1, forward strand.
GCCACACATATGGTTAAGGGCTTGTAGGCCAAGCCCTACGAGGAGAGACTGGGGCACCTGGACCTTTTCAGCCTCCGCAAGAGAAGGTTGAGAGATGACCTTGTGGTGTGGCTGCCTATAAGTTCATTATGGGGGTGCAGTAGGGAATTGCTGAGGTTTTACTCACCAAAGTGCCCCTGGGGGTTACAAGAAATAGTGGCCACAAGCTAGCAGAGAGCATATTTAGACTAGACATTAGGAAGAACTTCTTCACAGTTAGAGTGGCCAAGGTCTGGAATGGGCTCCCAAGGGTGGTGCTCTCCCCTACCCAGGGGGTCTTCAAGAGGAGTTTAGATAGGCATCTAGCTTGTGTCATGTAAACCTAGCACTCTTTCCTGCCTATGCAGGGGATCGGACTCAATCTATTGAAGTCCCTTCTGACCCTAACGTCCATGAATCTACGACTCCATTTGGCCACTACAGGACTAATATGAGACAGGCATCTAACTATGTTTAAAGAAAGGTTATACAGTTGTGTGTCTATGAATGTCAGTGCAGTTATCTGAGCCATGTAGGATCAGTCATCAATCCTTATGCCTCAGGATAAAAGGTGATCCCTAGCCATGTTCCCAACATATTTCTTTGTGGCATCAGTCTTTTTGGACGGTTCCAGTATTAGATATTGCTGTAGGAAGGCTACTCAATTAGACCTGGTCTGCTTCAGATGGGAGTAGAAAGGCCACCACAGCAGATGGACCACTGATCTGTCCTTATGTGTCAGGAGATGGTCTTGCAGGTTTAGACAGAACATTGTAGGAGGATGCCGGCTTGATTTCCAAGTGGAGAATGACTCTCCATTCCCGTTTCACAGATGCCAAGGAAAAGGAATCCAAAAGGTCACACACAGCTCCTGTCTCACTGGAAACAGAAACCTCAGGCTCTTCATTAACCCCAGCAGTCTGCAACACAGCAGCAGAGACACTTCGCTATTGACACTGTGACAACCAATCTAATCTCAGATAGATGATGTCACTCTAAACCAGGCCAGACTTGTCCTATCAGTTTCATGTTTGATGATGCAGTAATTTGGACAGGCTTAATAGTTCCCTCCCTTGCAATAAAGTAAAATCTCTGCTTTATTTATATGAGGGCTGTTCCATACTTAAACAAGTACCCAAGGGGAAAAAAAGAGAAGGTGCAATTATGGGATGCTTTGTACTATACAATTAAATGAACAGCTAGAGCCAGAGTTTGTCTGTAGTATTATTAGCTGTGATCCCCAAAAGCCCTTTGGGGATACAAGAAAGACAGCATTTAGGAAGCAATGAATACTCCTGACCCAGATGAAAATTCTTGGCTAATGGAAGATCGCAAATGAATCAATTCATTTGCACACATGGTTCTCAACCACTTCCATCTTGAGGTCTCAATCACTTCAATTGTTTCTCAACCACTTTCACCTGGGGAACAACTTTCCTACAGTGAGACTGCCCACTATGGATCTAGCTGTGATTTAGAGCTGACCATTCCAAATTATTGCTGTGGGAAATGTAGGGTGGTTACACCCCCCTGACATCTGCTCATGAGTTGTAGACTGAGAAACCAATGAAACGGGGACTAGTAATTCCCTTTTATTTGCGAGCTACTGATGATACATCTCCATTGTGATGGTCCTGTTCCACCCATTCACCGCTCCCCCTGGTGAAAGTGCACTCTGGATACGTCCTAGATGCTATTCAGTGAAACAAATAATATCTCATATTGGTGAAATTTAACCAACTAATCTGAGGGCTACCTGTCCTGCTTATTAAAATACCATAGCAGTAGTGCTATCATTACGATTCATGGTACTCAAACTTGAATACACCAGAAGGGATCACCTGGGATCTGTCCACTCTTGTGTCCAAAGGTGGTGAGTCCAAGCTGCATCAGAGAGAGCTGCAAAAAACTCTTCAGTCAGGACTAATAGGATAGGCTGCTGCAGAGAAAAGGTTAATTCAAACTGTATTTATGCCCTGATGCAAGAGATCTTATACACTTCCAAAATTCTTGGTCTACTTGCCTTATTTCCTTCCTTTCCTTCCTTCCATCCTATTGCAACTTTGGATGCTGTTGTGATCTTACATGCTCCTTTGTTGAATCCTGTCAGACAACTGTCCTGGATAATAATTTGTGGTAGTAAATTCCACAGGGTAATTCTCCACTGTGTGAATAAGGCCTGTCATTCAATAGGCACTTGCAGCCAAAGCCTGGCCATAAATCCACATATGAATTTGCCCCAACCCCATTTTTCTAATACTAATTTCAACTTCACTAATATAATAGCTAGGGTCCATTTAGCCTGTAGCACTCTTTCTATGGTAAACCATTCAGATTAAAGTGGCACATGAAAATTTGACACCTATATGCAATATTTTGTTCATAGGCTGAGTGTCATGCTAATGGCCAGACCTAGGGTCAGTAAGGAAGCCCCTCCTTTTCTCCCTCCCCAAGTCACATTATCAGGGACCGTTGCTGTTTTTTCTGCCTTCCTCTGCAGCTTAGGCCATTTACCTGCTGGTATCACCTGCATATGTCTTTTTAAATAAACTAACTGGCGCCTTGGTCTCTCCTATTCTCTACCGATAGCACACAATTTAGCTTTTTAAGAAAAAAAAAGTTGAATCAAAGTCTTGCTTGACCAGCATTGAGGTGAAATCTAATGGCCTGTGATGAGGGTCTGATTGATCCCTTCTGGCCTTAACCACTGTGAAATTACAAAATTCTTACAATGAAACAAGAGGACATAAAGCCAGCCACTGGGAAGTGCTAAATTATGGATTGGAGTCACAGCAAGTGTAATTTGGCTACATTGTATGTATATGGCACCAACTGAACAGCAGATGTAGTAGTGTAAAGTACCAAGCAAACTAAAGGTTTTTTGCTCTAATCAAGGGTGGGCAAAACAGCAGACCCAGTTGGCAGCCAGACTCCATTTCCCAGCACTCAGCAGCACTTGCCGGTGTTGCTGTGACTGATTTCCATACGGACCCCAGTAGCGGCAGTGCCAGGACAGTGTAGGGTTGGGTTTTTCATGGAGACTGGCCCCAGCAGCACTGGTAGGGAGCATACCTGGGCAGAGAACTGCTGCAGGCCAGGGCTGGGATCTTGCAGTGGTGACTGGTGCAGAGCTAGGGCAAAGCCACCATCTGCTGCCTGCCTGCTCCTGCCCGACGCATGCAGGGACCAGATCACCGCTTTGGCCTGGCTTCATACCATGCTGTTACTACTGCAAGATACTAGCCTCAGAGCAGCTCTCTGCTCTGTCAGCGCTGCTGGGGCTGGTCTTCATAGAAACCCTGGCCCCGCACCGTCATGCGTCTCCATAGAAATCAGTGGCAGTGATGTGGGCAGTAGCTGCTGGGAAATGGAGTCCAGTGTGGGTCTGATCCAGTTTGTGGGCCAGACTTTGCCCACCCCTGCCTAACCTAACCTAACCTGGTCTATTATTCATATCTGCATGGCATCAGTCCCCTTGATAAATAGGTCCATAATCTAGCACGGGTGGGTCAAAGTTGTTGAGAAGTGAGGGCTGGAATCGATGTTTAATTATGGTCCAGGGCTTGAATATAAATTCAGGACTTCATCTTTTCCCACAATCCATTGTGGAACCTGTCAATGGTGCTGTACAGAGATCAAGGGGAGATAGAGCCTTTTTGTACTAATTAGACTTCATTACTTTTTACTCATGCAGACTCCATTTGTCACCTTCATTATCACTTCATTGTTCCTTTGGGTCACCACTTCTTTACGCCTTTGTTTCTCTCTATACCTCTTTCCTTTTCTCTGTTTCTTTTTCTCTTCTGCATCTATCTTATCTGCTCTCACTTCAGCATTTCCTTCTCTGAAGCAATGCCCATCTCCTGAGGTTATTAGCAGTAGAGGACCAAATGTGAGCATGGTAGTTCCCTTCAAGTTGACTCTCTTCAGAATGATAGAGGGTAGCTGTAAATCAGCCACAAAATATGGGACTGAGGGCCTTACAGAGTAAGTTTAAGTAGCTTCTGGAGCTCCTAACCCCTGGATTGGCTGCATATTCATATATTTTAAGTTGTCTTAAAGTAATTTAAAGCAATTGTTATTCACTATAAAGTGATGCCACTCCAGGACAGGTTTATTTCTAATTCACCTAGTTTTGTTCCTGTTCCATTAAGATGTGGCCACTCCAGACAGCGATTCTGTCCAAGTTGTGAAGTCTTCCAACATCCCAGAATGCAGTGGCTCCTCCTGAGTCAAGGCAAGTGGGGATGCCAGGGCATGTTTCTCAATTGTCAGACCCCAACAAAGTGAGTGAGCTCCAGGGCTGCAACTCTGGCTCTGCCCAGTTAGAGCAGTGACCTTTGGGAGTGGGAAAGGTACAGGCATGGGACTTCCTGCCCCCACAGTGAGTGGCCCAGCCTCCCAACCTGCTCTGTGTATCCCCAACCCAGATGGGAAGCACTGACCCTGTGTCTTGTGCCAGTCTTGCCCAGATGTTATGGGGGGTTCAGGGACTTTAGGTGCCTGCCAACTGTGGCCACTGCTGGGTAGCCAGGTGTGCAAAAACAGTGGCTGAACCTATAGCCCAGCACAGCATGGGGTCAGTGGAAACCAGCCTTGGGCTGCTGTACTGCGGCCACCAAGTTCTGCTCTGGTCCAGCTACTTGACTCCACTGGGGCACGTGTCTGGGTCCTGGAGGCCCAATCCTTTTTTTTCCTCCACAGCTCGCCCTCATTCCCCAACCCTTGCACCACTGGTAGCTGAACTGCTGGCTGGCCAGGCACTCCCTCGAACTCAGGCAGCGCCCAGATGGCTGACAGCCAAGCAGGAAAGGCTAGTTCCATGGAAGAAAAAGGATTAGGTCTCTTGGCTCTCAAGCAGTGAGCTCATCCTGCTCATAGCTCCTAGTCCTGCCTCACCAAATTTGCCTCTAATGGCATGGCACAGCTATACAGGTGAAAGACAGCCAGAGATAGTTTTTTTTTGCCTTACGGTGTGACTGCTCCACTAAGACAAACAACAGTAAACTGATTACATTTGTTCAATTTAAAGTGTCACAGGGCCCTGATTCAGGAGCCACTGAGTGATGTTCCTGGCTTGTATTGTACAAGCAACCAGGCTAGATGATTGCAATGGTTTATTCTGGCATTACAACATAGGCATACATCTTTAGGAAATCCAGAGAACAGGGCTGTGCTTTAAATTCCACCCTTATCCTGAGCCTGACTATCCAAGTAAGAGCTGCAGTCAGACAACTTTGTCTGCTCAGAATCCACAGCCCTGAGCTCTCTTTCAGTATGAATTACAGCCAGATCAAGTGGTGGTGGTGATGGTGCCTCACCCAGTTACACGCTCAGTCTGCAGGTAAGAGACATAGGTGTAACTCCCTCCGCAACCTGAAGAAGTGCAAGCCTACCTCATCTGCTCAGGAGGGCCACCTAACCATGGGGTATGAGGAGATTCTCTACTTATCTCCTTAGAGCTGTGCACTGCACAGAAAATAATTCAAGCTTGATTTCAGGGATGGGAGAGACCCCAAGAACGCTGTAGGTCAATGATTAGGGCATTCAGCTGGGACACAGGGAGTCCTGATCTTTAGTCCCATCTCCTTAGACTTTTTGCACATGGAAAACAATGACTTTTTTTTGCAAAATACAGGAACAGTGTGGTGAGCAGGGACAAGAGCCCATGACTCCCCACTGCAACCTGATCACTCTAACTACTTGACTGCAGTCTTTCAATCTTTCTGGCCCAGTGAACTTTGAATTCTTTGCTGTACTCTGACACAGCTTCCAGAGGAGGATTGTGACTGCCTATCCCCTCCTGTCAGGCTGGCCTGCAGTCTTATAGTTAGGGCAGTTCCTGGGAGAATCACAGGGATTCCAAAAGAAAATTACAGTTAATCAAGTAGGTGCTTTAGGAGTTTAGGCATCTCTAAGTTTAAGTAGCAGGGGTACTCTTCATTGGAAATGTGAAGTTAGGGTCCTTAGTCCTGTCCTAAATATTTAAGTCTTTGTTGGATATATGCCGAATGCCCAAATGAGAACTAACTTAGAATATACAGGGCACATCTACATGTATGCATTTACTGCCCATTAACCAAAATTACTGCACAGTATGGGCATGCATCTACACGTGCACACCTGTACTGCAAAGTAAATATGGCGACTTATTCTGATTTGAGTGTAAATTTGATACCAGATGATACTGCAGTTACTAAATTTATGCCCGATTAGTTACTGTGCAGTAATGCACATGTAGATGACTGACTGAGCAGTAACATTGTGTGTATGGACTCATTTGGGACTAACTTTAATCCCAAATCAGTCCATGCACAGCATTAATGCGCTTTAATGCCTGCACATGTAGACTCCAGCCTATTCTCACTTACAATGCAGTAATTTACTGCTCAGTAAATTTAAGCCAGCATAAATGCATGTATAGGAAGCCTTCTATGCCCTTGTCTTTTCACCTACTCTCCATGCAGACTCCTACTTGTATCTGTAGGCAGAGTCCACAAAACTGCTCTTCCTTTTTTTGCGGAAGCCTTTCCATGTCTCCTGTGACTCCTTCACACTCTGCACTGCAGAGTGTTTCCCAGTGACTTTCAGGCATATCCCTGTTCATACTGTCAAGATGTATAACTTCTCTTTATCTGCAGCCTGGTAGCATCTCTGGAAAATCAAAGTGCATCTCTAGCCTCCCATGACCTGGCTCTCAGCTAAGACTTTGAGCGCTGGCACCCAAACATAGCAATTGCTATTAGGAAGCATGTTGTAAGTTGGAAGATACTGGCCATCTACTTAACTCCTATTTGTTGGCTAGCTCTTAGGTTATGAGCTGTTTTCCTTTTGAAGTGTGCATTTGTTGAGAGTTGTCTGCATGCATCAGTGAGACAAGAATAGAGCCTGCTTTCCAAGCTGAGCCCTGATTGTGCTATCTACAGGCTGCAAATTACATGATAATTCATCTCTGAATTACTCTGTAAGTTGAAAGATAATTACCAGGTAACTTGCAAGAACCTGCCCTAGCTACTGCATGGATGATATCTGTATGACATTTGCTATGTAATTAAAGAGCCAGTCCCCAGTTAGATGTGCCCTGGGAAATAAAGGGATACCTGAAGTATGACTAAGAGGAATGCAGATTCAGTGTTTTGTGTATTTAATAAGAAGCACATTATATGCGTCATCCTCCTTGACTTTTGGCCAAATTGTAACCATTCCTATCCTGTCCTCTGAAACCACCTTGCTCACTGCCTGAGAAAAAAACCCTAAGTTTCCCTAAGCCATACCTCTGAGGAGCCAATATAGCCTTGAGAGGTCATTAAAGGGAATCATAGACATGCCTACATGTCAGCTACATCTCATTACAAGGGAGGTACCTAATGTTGCCTCCACCCCATGCAAGCTGAAGTTATGGAAAATGTTAGGTACATTTTAAAAAAAAATCTCCCTTTCATTAGGATTCCCACAATAAATCACTTCAGTGAATCCTTCATTTTAGATCTTTATCCAACATTTTACTGATTTTTTTTTTATCTGTATACCACTAAAATAATTATCTTAACATCTTATTCCCACGCAAGTTAGCATCCCTTCTTTGGTATTGGGAGGACAGCTTCCAGCTCCAATCAACCCATGCATCATCCTATCGTTCAGTTTTCAATCTCAATCCTTTATGCTTTCTCCTGTGCTGCCTCACACACAGGGGAGAAACATCTCACAAATATCTGCAAAGCCTTTATATTCTCCTCCTTCAACCTCTTTTTTAAATCTCTCCATGATTAAAACAGAAATGACTTGTCCATGGATAGGTAGCTGCTGTGCAGAGACATCTGCCTATCATGTTAACCCACAATAGCTCACTGTCGCCATGTATCTATTTGTGTCCATTTGTTGTCTACTGTGTTTTGATTAGGTTGCAATCTCTTTGGAGCTGGAACCATCTTTACATTTGTGTAGTACCCACTACAATGGATTTGTACTCCATGACTATGAGTAAGACACTGCTATAATCTAAATAAATAACAGTAATGAAAAATTAGCTGACTTTTGCAGCTTAACCTAGGAGCACCTCAGGCTTGTAATACACAATGGGAACTATTAAAAATGGACTGCAAATACATGCTAGCTGGTCCTTATCTAGACTCTGATTCAGGAGAGCATTGACCTACTTGCTGAAGTCCCTCTAAGTTAAATTAATGCTATTTTCTTGAACTGGAGACCTTATCTTGAGTCCTCAATAATAGTACAAATGTGCTCATATGATCTCTAGGGACATTTTTCAGTAGGATATTACATTTTTTAAACTCTGATTGAGCTAGCTAACATGGTTACCATTCAGAATAGAGAAGGACAAATCATGTCCAGTACTGTGTCCTCTACCTTATAAATAAACTGCCTCGGCTCAGTGTTCACATACCTACCGTGTATGTGATCTAAGCCACAAAATCAGAGTTTGAGTCACTAGGGGCCTTTCCGAAATCCTCTGACATCCATGGAAATCCTTTCCACAAAGTAAAATTGTTATTGTGTAGCAGCTCCAGGTAAAACAAGGGTCCCCAAGTGCCAGCTCCTATCCAGATGCCGAGTTAGAATTGGTGTGTAGCCCAAAGCATCTATGAGCTAAAGAGACAAGGCAGTGTGCCCCAGTCCGTAGGGTACTGGCTCTCTGGATTCTAGCTTTGGCTCTGTCACCCACTGCTGCGTGACCCGTGACAGGTCATTTTGGTTTTCTGAGCCAGTCTTATTTCCGACTGCTGACCCTTTCAGGCAGAACAGTATCATACTTAGTTTGAGCATAGTGCCCAGGAACAACAGGTCTCCCCCATGACCTCTATTCCCTCCTATCCTCCTATCCCCATGATCTTTTTCTATAATTTCTTGGCATCTGGCCTGTTCATATACTTAGTAAATACTTGGGTGGGACAGTCTGGAGAGTGTTTGCTTTTGATTCCTGGACATGCTATTTAGTATCAATAAGTACATCAGCAAACTAAATCCAGGGCAGCAGAGCAAGTACAAACAGTGTTGAGGCCAAGGTTCGTCTCTCCATGGCATAGCATATTGGATAAGGACTTGAGTTTGCTGGGTAGGGAGCAGGGAGAGCCGTGACTGCTCATTTCATGTCACCGTTTGATCTGTATAGTTCATTCCAACTGGCTCGGTGTGCTCCTGCACATCAGTTACAGTTGACTGTGTTACTAAAGAGCCCCCAGGTATATGATACTATAACTGGCCCCTGTCCTGAAGGGTATAGGCAGGAAGGCCGTGGGGCCACTCCTAGTGGTGTCTCAGCTCTGTGTTCCACAACTCAGAAACAGGCTCAAGGGGTGCTGTTAGCACTGGATCCCATGGACACTAGCCCTTGTTGAGCCATCTGTAAGAGTCGTGGGTTGTAATGAGGATTTTGGTAGGGCTACCAAAAGCTACCATAGCAAAGGCTATGCATGCCTTAAAAAATTTCCAGTAATGTTCAAAGCAACAATTCGGCAGATCCCCAGGCTGCCTGCTGCTTGACCTTTCTTCCCAGGCAGCCTCTAGTGTCCTCATGCAGCATCTCATTCCTTCCTGAGCCCCAATCCATTCCCTTTGACTAGGAACCTTTCCCTCTGCTTAGGGTTCGGACGCCCTCTGTTAACATGATCCTTACCTTCCAACTCAGCTGGGTTGGGGACAAATTCATTCTATATCACATTGCTAAGTGACTGGATGCCAAACCTTGGTGCTAAAAAGGATACTGACTCTATACCTATAACAGCCATGATGCTGGGTACAAAAGTTGCTCAGAATACCAGAGCTGCAGGAAGGTTCGAATGCAGGTCCTAGCCCTAACCTCTGCTCTGGTGCCAGCGGTATTAGGACTATGATATGCAGTAGAGAAATTCGGTCCCCCAGAGGGCAGTGAGCCATAATCACTGCACAGCTTGCAATATGTTTTTTTGTTTTTTTTTTTCTTTTTTTGGAAGAATAAATATGAGAGAAAAGTCTGCCTACTGAGCCTGACACGTGGATCCAGCAATGGTACTCTAGATCAGCAGTTCTCAACTGGGAGTCCATGGCACAAGCAGATTTCAGGGGGTCTATCTGGTCCAGCCTGGCAGGGAGAGGAGCTGCCTCAGCTGCCTGGGCAGGCTCCCCACTGCTGAGTCCCAGCTGATACACCCAGAGCTTTGCAGGTGGGTTGGGGAGCCGGGCAGTAGCTGTGGCAAAGGTGGATCATGGAGTTTTTATATCATGCTTTTCCTTAGGGCTGGATTTCATCCCCAGAGGGATTTAGTTCTGTTTCTTATGGAAGGGCTGTTGCTGCAGATAAAGAACTTCCTACTGCTTTGGATATCACCTTGCATGCATTGCTTAACCCCACCGGAGCCATTAATATTGCACACTGTCATCTGCTAAGTCTTCTGGGCTCCCTCCAAAGCCCAACACAATTGGTTCAGCCATCCAAACAGGCTGGTATATGGAGAGATTTCTTTGTAAGTGGGTGGAACTCTGAATCTAGATTCCAGAGGAGTGACACTTGGGCACTGAAATATAATCCAGGTTCTGAAACAGGGTGAAGGGTTGCTTCAAGTTTAAGACACCGTTTATATATGCAAATTCATTGCATTTTGCAGATAGTCTCAACCAATTTCGCAAAGTTCGCAGCACAGTGCTGTCCAGTGCAATCCCCAGTATGTTAGTATTTGCCAGCTTCCAGGACTAGATGTTTGCAAATGTTATGAGCTGCTGCAGAAGGAAGTTTTTACTTTTTCATAGGATTTTCCTAATGAAATAAATAGCCCTAATAAATAAATATGTATTCATAATAAAATGAATATTCCTAATGAAATAAATACCAGACAAGTCATGTTGGCAAGGAGTTTGCACTAGGTTTCATTACTTGTTGGGACACATTTTCCTTTAGTTCTTATTAATTTTATATGCAATGAAATTTTAATGAAGCTAACTTCCAGCAAAGTCAATAGGAATATTACCTTAATTCATACCAGTACAAGGACTCTGATTGGACACAGAGTGCCATAACTTTTCATGAAGCTTTACAGAAATAAAAAGAAGTACAATCCCTCCATCAAAAAGCATACATCAAAAATATGTAACAAGTGGGCCTAACAGACCTTAGAGGAGATGCAAACAGAGAACTAGCAGGCTAAACAAAAATGATGATGACATATTTGTATTGCAGGAGCACAACAGGACCTAGACCTGTTGTGATAGACACAATACAAGCATATAAGGAATAAAACTTAAAGTATACAACAAGAGGAAATGGATACACTAAACAGGTAAGGGAGCAAAATAGACAATGGAGTTGTGATAATCAATAGGTGTCATTATATTGCTATCATGTATATGATATGATTTACATTCTGATTATATTTTTTTTAGTTGGAAGGCAATGGTTTTAAAACTGAGGAAATATATATATATATATATAGATAGATAGATAGATAGATAGATAGATAGATAGATATAGGGGAAAGATACTATGCCTGTGACCACTCTATTGGCTTGGGACCTTTAGGGTAAGCACCCTTGCAGTAGCATATTCCAAGTATGAAGATAGCATAACTTCAGGTGCAGGCTGTATTTCAAAGCGGTGCTCTGCCTGGAGGAGTCTACTTCTGTAAAAGTGTGATTTTTCCCAGTGACCATTCCTTGTGTTTTATGTAGTGGCACCTTGCTGAGAAGGATCCAAAGGAGCGTGAGGTAATTAGGAGGGTTTACACAAGTGATCAGAAGGCACTTTTGATCGCACTGTAATTTTTATGCTTTACACAACGTGCTTAAAGTTACAGCATGACCAAACTTAACAAATGTTCAGCGTTTGATGGTGAGGGCTCTAAGCCTCCGTGCACAGGAAGAGGCCAGGAGGTAGGGGGTGCTGTTACATGCCTCACAGTGTGCTCAAAAAGCTCCCCAGGCCAGGATACTCCCACCCCCACATTGCAATTTTGCCAGCTGTTTACCAACTCTGCCCGGTGGGTCATCCCATCCTCCCTGCTCAGAGAGAGCGTTTTCTCTCCCTGGGATTCCCTCCTGTCGTGGGGCTTGGATGGGGGGAAAGAGACCCACTGCAGACAGCCAGCAAAATGGTCTTGCAGGGTGTGGGGATGGGGATGGCCTGCCCAGCCTCCAGGCTGGTTGGGAATGGGAGCTGCAGTCTTTCCTGTGCCTTGCTGGAGGAGGCCACCCAGGGCACCCCTACCTCCTCATCACATATCTGCTGGCTGATAGCAGCCTAGACTGCTGCACCAGGAGCTAGGGCAGTAGGTGGGGAATCCAAGCCCCTCTGCCACATGGGCCTGGGCTGGCTTCCCCCACAAGACCCCAGGAGCGGTAGCTATGTTGAACACATGTGATGCGGAGGCTTGGATCCCCCCCAAGTCCCCTTGACAGCAGCCCTGGCTGCCTTCCCACATCCCGCATCTTCTTCCCTCCTCCCATTTCCCTGCTCTGCCATGCGGGGAGGAGACTCTCCCTCTCTGTGACAGCCCTGCAAAGGTGTATGGGATGTGGGTGGAATTGCTCAAACTGACCCCTTGCAGGCAACCGGTACACAAGCTCCCTAAGGTGTTCGGCCCTAAAGCCCTTGTGTAATACCTCATTCAATGAGGGTTCATTTGTTGCATAATCGGCCATTTAAATGGTGCTCTGCACCCATGAGCATTTGTTATGTTATGGCAGTAGAGCACTTTCAGGGGCTTCATCATGCAGAATGTATCTTCTGTAAGCACGGGAGGTCCTCAGTGGGTATGGCCACTCCTTTTCACAGAAGGGCGCTCAAAGAGACATGGAGTTCACGTTTTGCTCGGCCCTGTTCACTGAGGAGCAGAGCCAAGGACAGAACTGGTATTCTGGACCTAAGCTCCCTACTGCTCTAGCCAATGCCGCCTTCTATGGGAATAACCAATGATAACGTATCTCTTGCCCAAAAGCACAGAAATCCCAACCGAACAGCACAGTCCAAGCCAGTGACATGAATCACGCCAATGTGACGCATTGCACGTTAAATCCTACAGTTACGTTCTCCATTCCAGCCACAGCATCCAGTTATACAGAAGCTGCCAGCAAACCTCAGCTGCCATTTGGTAAAGATTAGGTTTCCTTCTGTGCCGAGCTGCGTTCCTATGGGAGCCTAAAGAGCTGGCTTTGGGAATTACTGTATAAATCCCCTTTTGGAAGGGACTGGAAGCTGCAACTCAGAGCAGGAGTGCAAGCACTACTAAAACCACAAAGATCTGCTCAGACATAACACAGTGGCATATTGATCTTTATTAAACAGCTCCCTGGGCGCATGCTGGAAATGTCACATGTCCACAGGCACTCCAAGGCACCATCCAGTTCCTGCTGACCCAGCAGTTGTAACCGAAACTGCCTCTATTTGCTGGCAAAGTTTTCGCTAACAATGAAGCCAGTGCAGCATCCAGGCCTTTGTTTTTGATGTGCATCAATCCTCAGGCAGGCCAAGTCCAACAGGAGCCAATAAATGTAGGTAGCATTTGGAAAGGTCAGAAACAACTTAGGAAACAAAGGCATTGCTCTGAGAAAACAGGAAGAGAAAGCAAATATCACTGAATTTTTTCAGGTGTTGCACACAATGGTGGGTCTGACACCTGACTACAGCTTCTTTGGCAGGAGACAGAGGTGAAGGGGTAACTCAGGTGAAATTCTATCACGCTGCTGGGAAATACCTCATGCTTTGTGTTCAGAGGTGTTATCTGATCTGAGCAGTGGCACCAATAAGACCATTAGTTAATGTTTCTATTCCCTGGCCCACTGCATCAGCCAGGCATTTTGGCTCACGTTTATTGCTTTGAGGAACGTGATGTCAGTGTTACCGGGTATCCCAAAAGCTGGCAGGAAGCCAAATATCCCAGGGAATGCATTTTATTTTCAGGGAGTTAAACCACCTTTTCTGTCTCATTCTCCATGGGAGCTGATTCCTGTTATGAACCTTGAAATCCAGTTCCTTCAGCTGATGGAAATCATTGTGGTCCAAGAAATACAACACTCCATTACACGCTCGGGAGTGTGAGTTCTACGCCTGAGATGCTGTGTTCTCTTGAGAAGGTCGTGTCCTGCTTTGTGCCACGGCGTGGCTGTCTCTGAAGGGGCTGGGGGCTGCAACAGAAGCTCTTGAAAATCTTTGAGTTGCTGATTCTGCCCTGTCTTCTAGAGACTCCATCTTGCTCTTTCTTAATTTGTTCTTTTCCATAATTGAAAACAAAAGTCATTTGGACTGAAGGAGATGCATGCTTTGTGTATATGCATACTTAGAATAATTCCCAGAACTTCTTACTTCTGCTGTTGGGTTGTGAGAACAGTCCATCACTTTATTTCACTGCCGATGCCTTAGGAAACCTGGAGGTAACAAAATAATCAAACTTGTGAGGTTATTCATGTTAGAAAAGTTTGGTTCTAAATAAACACAAGGTTAATCAAATGCTTTGGAGCGAGGCTTGTTTTAGGAAGAGCTGGAGTTTGGGTGAAAGTGTGAAGGCATGAGCATTGTTTTTGTTTGATGCGGGCTGCATTGCCATGCTCACACCACTCTGCCAGATGGTACCATCATCCCAAGAAGTGCCACCTCCAAAAGGCAGGTTGCTGGGAGTAGTTGCACAGGGCTACCCAAACAAGAAACCCTCCATTGCAGCTTCCCTCAGTCTAGCTCTGAGGATGGAGCGAGCTGTCAGTTCAGGAACAGGCAGAGTATAGGCATGGCTGTCAGCCCTTGCTTCACAAGCAACCAAACACTGCCAAGTTCACCATCTCCATGTGGCGTGGTAAGAAAGTGGTCAGAGAGCAAAACTGTTTTAGTCTTGTCTGTTTGTCTTTTTGGGCTGGCCCCGGTCCTGCTACCAAGTCCTCCTCCTTCTCCAAGTCTTTCCCCTGTCACACTGAGCATGGCTCTCCCCACCCTGAATCTCCTCTCTGAGGGCTCTTGCAAGGCCGGTGCGCTCCTTTGACCAGTGTGGTGGTACTCAGGCCTCCTGCGCTGCATGGTTTTCACCTTTTCTTTGCATTTGCATCTCCTCTCCCATGTCTGCAGAAGTCCCAAATCTACCACTGCTGCCCTTATGCAGCTAATATTATCTGCTTTGACTGAATGGCCTTTCCTCTACTGAAAATCTCTGAGGGGGGGGAAAAAGAGTTCAGAGAGAAGAATCAGGTCAACTCACTGCAGGGACCTGGGGAACCATGAGTAGAAACTTGGACAGTTATTCACAGCTGCAGAAAATCAGACTGATGGTTTGGAGTGCATGTGCATGTCTGTGACTTGAGGGGCTGATTTCAGCTTTCTATTCTGCTGTGGTCATAACAGTTTAAACCATGTGGCTTAATGAGTTTAGAAATTACTTAAGACCCATTTCATTAACTGGAAGGTAAGAAAATGGATAAAAAGAAATCCTGTCCTTGGATGAGCATTATATTCCTGTTATCATGCAGTGTATAATTAACCAGTGGAAAACATTTCTGTGACATATGATTGAGGCCAAGTGCAGCAGTAAGCTTCAGTTAAGATTAACAGAGAGCTGAACGTGTCATAAATGAATAACATATGCAATTACAACAGTTTAGAGAAAGACCTGGCAAGAACTCTCTCTCTCCTGCTTCAGAGCGTGGCCCAGTTGCCATCGTAACTCAGGGAATAGATCTGACATGAGAAGGTATTGTATAATATATTTTGCCAGGTGAGGAAGTGAGAGCTTGGGATTTCATTTTCCACAAACGTCAGGTATTGGCCGCTACAAAAGGTGCACACCAGGTTCAGTGGATAAGTGCATCTAAAGAGAGGAATCAGGTCTCATGGTACAGGTGATTGTCAACTGGGGGTATGCCTATCCTTGGAGGTACTTTGGAAGGCCCTGGGCGTATGTGGCAGCAGTGTGGAGCAGCTGCCAGCACTTCCGCTTTTGCCACCAGCACTTCTAGTTTCACTCATCTCACTGGGGGAATTCCCGCTCCCCACCTCCACTCATTGCTTGGCCACTAGGGGATTCCCTGCTTCTCCACCACATCAACCAAAACAGGTTGAAAACCCCAGAATCAGACTTTTGCAACAACAACAACAAAATTAAAAAATCTTTATTTGCAAACTTTCAGGTACAAGCACCCTTCTTCAGACATAGAAGAAAAGATTGTAAAAGTTCTTCCAGGTAGAACGAAAGTTCCTATTGCATAGGAGAGTTAAAGGTGTGGTAATATCTCCTGTTTGGCACAGTTCATTTTATGCAGGTTAGGTTCAGAGAAAAGTTGGAATAGTCTGTTTACCTCCAAGATGTTTGGTGGCAAGCAGGATGTAGTCATATTGCCTTCTGGTTATGATGTTTCATATTTCACAGAAGGGAAAAGGGGTGGAATGCTCTTCTGCACAGGAATTTCTTACGTGGTGAAATGTCTCTGGGCTCTGTGATGATGAACTTTCATTTCTACCCAAGGGTCCACCTGTGGACCTGTTCTCTTCGATGTTTTTATCAACAACATGGATACTGGTGTCAGAATTGGACTGGCCAAGTTTGCTGATGACACCAATCTTTGGGGTAGAGCCTCCACACTGAAGGATAGGTTGGTGATCTAGGCTGACTTGGATAGGCTGAAAAAGTGGGAACATACAAACCTGATGACTTTCAGTACGGACAAATGTAAGGTACTCCACCTTGGGGGAAAAAACCCGCAGCATGCTTATAGGCTCAGCAGTGCTACGCTTGCTAGCACCAAGGCAGAAAGGGACTTGGGGGGTCATGACTGACCACAAAATGAACAGGACCCACCAATGCGATGTCGCAGCTGGTAAAGCAAACCAAACTTTGTCTTGCATCCACAGATGCTTTTCAAAAAATCTCAGGATGTCATCCTCCCACTATATTCAGCCTTGGTGAGGCCACAGCTGGAGTACTGAAGCCAATTCTGGGCTCCACAATTCAGGAAGGATGTGGAGAAGCTTGAGAGAGTCTAGAGGAGATCCATGCACATGATCAGAGGGCAGGAGAACAGGCCTTATGAAAAGAAGCCAAGAGCCATGGGACTCTTCAGCCTGGAAAAAGCTTAGGCTCAGGAGAGAACTCGTGACTGCTTATAAGTACATCAGGGTGTACATCAGTTTCTGGGGGAGCATCTGTTCACCAGGGCGCTCCAACGGATGACAAGGACCAATGGTCAAAAACTCCTCCAAGATTGTTTTAGGCTGGACATAAGGAAGAACTTCTTTACTGTCCGAGCCCACAAGGCCTGGAATAGGCTCCCTCCAGAGGTGGTGTAAGCACCTACTCTGGACTCCTTCAAGAAGCATTTGCACACTTATCTTGCTGGGATCCTTTGACCCCAGATGATTTCCTGCCCTTGGGGCAGGGGGCTGGACTCAATCTCCCAAGGTCCCTTCCAGCCCTAATGTCTATGAAATCTACCTCAAGTCCTGATTCCTATTGCCTCTACACTACTATGGCTACAACCTGGATAATCTAAAGAGAGGAGTGATGAGCTATCAATTAGGATGCTAGTAGCATGACTGAGGTACAGGGGAAAATAAGACTCCATTCCTGGTTCTGCCACAGACCTCCTGTGTAACCTTGGATGGGCCAGTTAGGGCCAGACCTACAAAAGGGCTTTGGTGTGCAGATTGGGATAGATTTTAGGTGCCGAATGTTTGAAGCATAGAATCCTACAGTATTTACTCAGGTGCCTTGACTTGTGCCTCTGCCCATGGCTAAAACTGTCTCTGATTTGATAAGGCTGAGCAGCTCGTGCCTAAAGCTGGCTGAAGTCCTAAAAGCTTGTGTTTCTCTGCCATCATCCCCGGAGAGTCTGGATTGGCTGGAGTTCTCATGCATACTGACAGAATCTAGCTCCATGCAAAATGCATGTGTGAGCACTAACCGTCTTCTAAAAAACAGCCAAAAGAAGTAGTAGGGATGATGTTTTGCCTTTATAAAATATCCTAGTGATTAGAGCAATCACCCAGGAAATGGAAGATCTTGCAAATGAGCATGATACTGAGAGCTAAGCAAGATGCTACACCCCTTCATCTTGTATTTAATTGAAGAATTGGAGAAATGGAAGGGACCTGTAAGATCACTGAGTCCAATCCCCTGTCATGGGCAGGAAGTTATTGTGCTCAGATGAGCTCAACAAGGTGCTTGGCCAGCATCACCTTAAATCAGGGGTGACTGAGTACCTCCTGAGTCTCGGGGGGGGCACAATTTTGTGGTCAGGCCCGGGGGTAGGCCCAGGAGCGGACCAAAAACCCCATATTCACTCCTATATTCTGTGCCGCAGCTTAGTGTCCCCTCCCCCAGCATGTTGTCAGCCCGTGCAGCAAAAAAATAGCCCTATCCAGAGCAGTGCCAAGTTGGGGGCCAATCTCGGGGGGGGGGAACATGCCCCCCCCATGCCCCTCCTACAAGTTGCCTGTGTCTTGAACACCTCCAAGGAGGGTGACTGCACCACATCTGCTGGGAGCACATTCCAGATTCTGGTGACCCTTACAGAGAAAAAAGTGTTTTTCTTATGTCCAGCCTGAACTTACCCTCTATTAGCTTATGCCAATTGGTCCTCATCCTCCCTTGAGGTGCCTTCCTGAAGAGCTGCTCTCCTAAAACTTGATGCTCACCCCTGACATACTTGTAGGCAGGTATCAAGTGAAATCTCAGCCTTCTCTTACTTAGACTGAACAGACCCAGTTCCTGGAGTCTCTCCCCATAGGGCCTATCCTCCAGGCCCTTGATCATACAGTTGATCCTTCTTTGGACCCTCTCAAGCTTACCCATATCCTTCTTGATGTGCAGTGTCCAGAACTGGACACAGTACTTCAGCTGAGGCCTCACCAGTACCAAACAGAGAACACCTCCCTGGCTCTTTTGGACACTGTGGCAGGGCACTGTGTGTGTGCCTGCCATTTTAAGGGCCTGAAGCAGGCAGCCTCCAGGTGCCTGATGAGGGCAGCCATTTTGAGCCTATATAAACACAGGCAGTTTGGTTGCTGGAGGCTAGGCAGCAACATTGCTGGGTCAGAGGGCTGCTTAGAACAATCTGGAGGTAAGGGGGATGGTAGGAGGGTCCTGGTCCTGGTCCTGGTCCTGGTCCTGGTCCTGGTCCTGGTCCTGGTCCTGGTCCTGGTCCTGAAAATTGAACCCTGCCGGGAGTGGGTGGCCTGGTGGGGTGCTCAGTTGCATGGGAGCCCCCAGAAAATGCCAGGCCAGTTACCACTCTGGTGGAAGGTGAGTCGGGGCACCTTAACCCCTTGCCCCCACCACCGGGTGGGTTACACCGTGATTTGGAGGGTCCAGAGGGGGACCTGAGAGAGAGTGAGGGGCTAGAGTCCAGCCCGAGATGAGAGAGTACCCTTGACTGGCCCAGGCTGAGGCCAGGACCCAGAGAGGGGTCAAAAGGGCCAGGAGGCCCACTGCGAGGGACGCCCAAGAGCTGGGAGCCTGGGGTCCCGACTGGCCTGGAGGTGGGCCAGGGCAAGTTGCCGAAGGTCTGGGCGGGACCGCACCCGAGAGGGGAAGATGGTTTTGGGGGCTAAGTAGCCCGGATGACAGCGGAGAGGCCGCTTGATCGTGTAGATTATGGATGGCTCCTGGTAGGATGATTTTGGGGCCCTGTATGGGGGCCAGTGAGGAGATGAACACCTAGATGCCATCAGTGAGGCTTGGGCTGCAGTATTGGGGTGGAAGGAGCCGCAGAGAGCGCCCCTGCCATCGGGGCACAAATGGGCAGCCTCCTGCTTATGGAAGATCTATTAATGAACCAATTAAGATCAAGTTGTGGCAGGAGAGAATAGGCGGGCAGTTTGCCTGGAGACAGGTGCATGGGTCGCATTAAGGGCAGGTCCAAGTGACGACCTGTCACAGACACACGTCGGCTGATGCACGCCAGAGCTCTATTTGCCTATCTGGCAATCTCATTGCACTGTCGGCTTATGTTAATCTTCCCGTCACTTGTGACCCCCAGGTCTTGCTCAGATGCTATGCCAGCCAGTGGACCACCACCCATCATGTCATCATGGTGAGGGTTCTTCTAACCCAGAATAAGAACCTTGTACTTCTCCCTGTTAAACCTCATCTGATTCCTTGCTGCCCGCAAATTCAATCTGTCAAGGTCATCCTGGATCTTAACCCAATCCTCTGATGTGTCTGCATTTCCCCACAGCTTGGTATCATCCACAAACTTAATCATTGAGCCTTCCACCCCCTCTTACAAGTCACTAATAAATATATTAAAGAGCACAGGTCCAAGCACTGGTCCCTGGGGGGTACCACTGGATACAGGCCTCCAGGATGAGGCCATCCCATCGATTACAGCTCTCTAGGAGCAGCCTCTAAGCCAGTTGTCCACCTACCTCACTGTAGATTGGTTCAGCCCAGTACTCTCCAGTTTGTTTTAGAGAATACCATTGGAAACAGTATCAAAGGCTTTACTTCTGTAAAAAGTATCAAAAGGTTAACTTCAACATTAAATGGGGAAGCAGTAAATATACTGCCTTATGGGGAGTATGAACCCAGCTAAAACCTAGTCTCTTGTAAGGCAGGACCTATGTCACTGAGCCATGCAACCTGTGGTTTGTTCTTGTCATCCTAACCCTGCATATCTCTCTTGGTTTCCTACTCAGCCAGCTTTCAAGAGGACTGAAGAGAGGCTTGAGCAACGCCTTGGTCCAAGGCCTGGTTGTTGGACCTGGGAAGCAGAGGATGCAGGCTGATGCATCAAGGAGGCCTGGAAGGTTGCTTTCCCACAGTCTGGGCAAAAAAGAACAAGAGTGTCTAGAAGACAACACAGAATAGGTAGGCAACTCAAGCTTTAGAGAGCTTCTGGTGCAGTTCCCAGCAGGGACTAGGTTATTGTGCTAAAAGATGGAAGACCCTTTTCCTCAAGCATCTAATCATAGCTTTGCTTCACTAAAATCTTGGGATTCGCTTGACCTTATAGGTGTAGCTGCACAACGCTGTTTTCTCACACAAGAGCACGCTCAGTTGAGTAGCGCTGAATCGCACACAGTGCATAAGTGCCAAAAACTGTAGTCACATGAGCACTTCTGTGCACCACTTAGGTAAGTGATAAGTGCATAAAATGAAATAGGGTTTGTCTCGTAATGTAAACTAATAAGATCAGTTCAGCTTGAGGCTGCACAATCAAGAGAGCAGATTATGCTGATAGAGATAAGGTTGAAATTGAATTAAGAGTACCCGCAAAAGGTATGTGTATGTGTATAACCAATTTGGCCTCGGTATCTGAATGAGATAAGAAACACTTCAGCTAGATTTACACACTCTGTGCTGCAGTGTGAGTTAAAAACCACATACATATGCTGCCCCTGTGGATCAAAACTAGGTTGGGTAGCTGGTGCTGTGTGCTTGCCCAATGGCTGAGTGCTTGTTTACGTCCCTTCTGCAGATGGCTAATTGATAGTTCTGTATATTGCTGCCTCTGCCCTAGTTGGCAGGAGGGTATCCTACTCTGTGCTTCCCCTTCAGAAATCAGAAATCACATTTCAAAACAAAACAGCTTTAAGGGAAACAATTGAGAATCAACGCTGTTGTGGCAGAAATCACATCAGCTCTTGGAGGTAATACATATGGAAGGTATATCATCTGGAGTCCAGCATGGGATAGCAGATGCATGGCTGTCTCTGCACTCCAGCACCACCTGCTGGAACACATGCAAACCCCTAATTGCACCAAGGAGAAGCCCAATTAAGGGCTGGCAACAGAGTATAAAAGTGTCTGAGCAGATGAGTAGGGAAGCGGGAGAGTTTTGGGGCCAGCTTTTAAATCACCCACGGGCATGCTGCTACAGCATACTGCAGCCTGAGGAGGAGCAGGGATGATGAACATTAAGAAGTCCTCCAAGATGGCCAAATACGTTTCAGCACTGGACTGTACAAGAAAGTATCCTGCAGGGACCTTGCATGCAGATGGAGGTAGACTCTTCTATACCAACTGCAGTGTAACTCTGGATTTGTCAAGGAAATCCAGCACACTAAGGGCACATCTGCATGAGATGCTTAACTTAGCGTTTGCATAGTTTAGTGCAAAGTAAATATATGGAGCCAGTGCTGGGAGATATGGGCCTGCGACTGTGAAGCTCAGGCTGGAAGATGAGGATCTCCCAGCACCGTTCCACAGTCATAGAGCTGATGCTGAGAATTAAGGGTTTCCTAGCCCAAGCCCTATGACCGCAGAGCTCTGTCTGGGACATGAGTGACTGGTGCCTCCTGAATCTGGGGGGCACCCGCAGAAGCCACCAATGGTGACAGCCCTACCAACAGCAAACAGCATCAGTGTCTGCCACGGGGGGGGAGACGCAGCAGCCCCATGGGGGGGAACAGTGTACCCCTGTGCGCCCCCTACCAGTTGCCTATGGGCTGGAAGATAAGGGTCTCCCAGCACTGGCCCCATTGTCAAGGAGCTGGCACTGAGAGATCCCTGCTGGCAGGGGCAGGGGAGCCTGTTCTCCACCTGGCTCCATGAGCATGGAGCCCCCCATCCTGTTCCCCCTGCAGCTCCAGGCTTGCAAAGCTGATCAGGGAACAAGCTGCCCAGCCTCCACCCAGCGTGCAGGGTGGGGCCTGGGAGCTGTCGTGGTCAGGGACAGGTCCCAGCCTTGTGCTTCAAGCAGGCAGTCGAGGCACAGGACTTGGAAAGGGCAGCAAGACTGGGGTAGGTCCCAGTCCCCTGCCCCAATCAGCTGGTGGGGCAGCTAGCAGTGAGGTTCATGTCACCAGCAATGTGCACATTCTGTCCTTAGTAAGTGACAACTGGCACACGGTTTCCTGATGAGGCCTTTCTTTCAAGAAAACCTTCCAGCACTGTCCAGGATGTAAGGTCCGGTACAGCCAGTCCATCACCAGTCAAAGTGGGGACTCACATGGCACTGTGCCACTGCCACCAAAGCCTGTGCTTACATGGTGGACTTCATGGTTCAACATAATCCGTTACAAGACCAACACATGTCACACTACCAGCAGCTTGTGAGTGAGGAGCTGGAAATCACACCCAGAACACAGTGCATGCTTAAGCTTCACCATTTCTTAGGATGAGATGACAATCAAGGTCAAGTGACGTTTGTGACTGACACTGCCACCCAGTTCATGGAGCTTCAGACATGATTTGAAGGCCAACAGAATGTGATCCACCAAGCACACAACAAGGAGCTGGATTTGATAAGCTGGGTCGAAGGCAAGGCATCGCAAGAACTGTCAAGCTGTCCTTGTGAAAACCAGTGCAGAAAGGACCTGTTCCGGACAATAGCTGTGAAACTGAACCAGTACTTCAGGTACCACCATGGTTCAAACAAGCAGCTGTCTCCTTTCTTGGTGTTTGCATTTGGGACCCCAGCCAGGTGCCTGTTCTGTGTTGTGACTCTCAGCTACTGTCAGCAATCCCAAGATGGGGAAAAGAGCATGACAACAAACATGATGCTTAGGTGAACTTCATCGGAGAGTGCTGAATGCCTGTGCCTGTGCCTGGTTTTCACATCTCTATGCCCCAGCAGGACGCTGCCTCACCTTTCCAATGAGCTTGGTGGATGCAGAGTTTTATCCTCCTCTCCCTCCTTAATCTTCTGGGAGGTTTTTAAAGGCCTAGTAGGACCTTCCCTGTCTATCCAAATACCCCGTAGACTGGCCCTATATTGATTTACCTCTGCTGAAGATTTGATCCATTAAACCTGATTATCTTCTGCTCTGTGTCTAGAGTCACCTTTTACCCTCATGTAAAGTGAATGGATATGGAATGACTGTGAAGTGTTTTATATTTAGTTTATCTCATTTCTCTGTGGTTCAGCACTAGAAGGATGAGGAAAACTTGCCTTGAAAACTTATCCCACCAACAGATCCCTGTGCTAAATGCCACCTTAGCTATTTATGATTTCTTGGGGACTCTTACTGAAGGATTTTGGGTTTTTTCCATGTTACATCTGAGTGCTGCAAAACAGCTCTTTTGTTGTTTTTACTGTATTTTCCAATTTCACCTCCTATCTCACAGCTCGGTGATATCTTGATGCCATTGACTTCTGAAGAACAACAAACTTGCTGCGTGGTTTAGGAGGTGTCATGATCAGCACACAGCTGTTCTTTGTGTATACCACATCCTGCATAAATATTATCAAGTAAGAAAGGAGACAGAAGGAGTATGTGTTCCCAACCCACCCCCTGAAGCATTATCAAAAGACCTGAATAAGCTCAACCATGGTCTTCCCTGCCAGGATAATTGATGCCCACATGGATGAGCAGTGTGGGGTAGTAGTCAAAGGGTCAGATGAGTCTCACTAATCCTTCCATGATATCTTGGATTCAGGCTCCAGGCAAGCAACAGATGTCCCAAGACAACAGGTCAGGCTGGCAGGTGGATGTCTCCATCCCCTGCAGAAAGGAGCCTCCAAACGCCACCACCACCTGTTGCTTCTTCTTCCCTGTTGCCAGGGCTCCATATCTGTTCTCCAGGAAAACTACTGCAAGTGGAGATGAAGATTTCTGCTTGCTGCCAAAGGTCACAAGCTTCCACATTCTGCCTTCCTGGGAGTCCAGGTCCTTTTCCTTCTCTAGTGCTGCCTCTGACAGTCCTTCCTCCACAGTCCTAGAGGTCTCCTCTAGCATTGAATGGATGAAGTCCTCATGGTGGAGGAGGCTTCAGAGCCTTGCCATCTCCTCCTTTAGCTCTCTTACCTGGTCCCTGGGGGACACCACTATGAGGCACCACTCACATCACAGGCTGTCCTCCATCTGGCTGTCACTGGAAGGGAGCTGCAAACTGCAGTTTCCACAGCACCAAACCAGGACCTGGTTGGATGCCTCAAGAGTGAATGGTGTTGCCGGGACAGACACCTCACAGGTGCAAGCAGAGGAATAGCCAGCAGTGGCAGTGGCTCTGGCATTGCAACGTCCTCCAGTCATTCCTCTTGGTTTCTTAATCCACCACCTATCTCTTGCTGCTCCTTTTCCAAGCAGAATTTCTGTAGCAAACTCCCCAGTAAGTTGGCCTGTTTAGTGTTCTTTGGTCACAAATGGTTCCCTTTTCCTTGCTTCCTTTCACCAAAGTTAGAGTGAAGGAAGGTGAGAGAGTTTCCAGGGAAACTTCCTAGTGAACTCCCCCCTGGCTTGGGACTAGTTAAGCAACTGCTGACTTTTAGCTACTTACACTAAATATGTGTAGGTTAGCTACACTTAGTTAGAAAAAGAGCTTACCTTAAAGGCTCCCCATCAAAGAGGCGGTGCCAAATTGAGCTGTTTGCCCTATTTGTTGCCCCTGTTCACTTGCTCTACTGTAGGATCTGCTGTTACCACTGGGTCCATTTTTGCAGTATCGCAGCCAATCATTCCCTAGCCTGTATTTGTGCATGCAATTATTCCATGTCAAGTGCAGGACTTCATACTTGTCTTTTTTTTTTTTAATTTAATCTGGTTGATTTGAAGACCATTTCTCTGTCTTGTCCAG
Source organism: Caiman crocodilus (assembly GCA_030014935.1). Classification (NCBI taxonomy): domain Eukaryota; kingdom Metazoa; phylum Chordata; order Crocodylia; family Alligatoridae; genus Caiman; species Caiman crocodilus. Next base: position 5,827,659 of record JAGPOW010000145.1, read on the forward strand.
GTCATTCTTAATATTACCTGTACCCTCCAGAGTGCCTACAACTCCACCCAATTTAGTGTCATCTGCAAATTTGTTAAGTGTGCACTCAATCCCATTGTCCAAATCATGAATGATATTGAACAATACCAGATTTAGGACAGATCCCTGGGGAGTCCTACTTGCTACCTTGTCCCAACTAGATACTGGCTGCATCTACACAAGATACTACTATGCAGTTATTATTGTGCATTTATTTAATACTTGTATAAACTAAATAAATGTGCCATATCCCAACTTATTGTGCAGTAGTACTGGCAAAGGCCTTTTTGAATCAGGCTACTGTGCAGTCAGTGTCTCATGTAGATGCAGCCACTGAGGTATAGATTACTATTCCCTGGGTGTCTACACATGTAATTAGTGCACTTGAATAAACTCCGGGACAGTTCACACTGGAGTTTATTTCTCCTGGGGATGCCGTTGACATGTGCTTCCAAGACTGTAGCACACTGACCTGGGGAGGAGCAGCCCCAGCTGGCAGGAGGCGCCAGGGTTGAGCTCAGCTGCTCCAAACCTGAGCTCAGCATGCTGTAGAGGGACTGGCTTGAGCACGAGTGTGCTTCAGTGTGTTTCTTCTGGATTAATGACACTGGATTCAAGAATGTTATACCAATGTAGGAGATAACATCAAATATACCTTGGTGAAAGATCAGATTATACTAGTGTAAATATCTTGTGTGTCCCAGACTAGTGTAATAGGGAAAATTCCAGTCATTAGTACCAGTAGGATGTTCATAGGTGCCATGCATTCTGCAGGATGCTATCTATTGACATATTTCCTTTTGACTTTTACATTTAGGGATTAGAACCATCTATAAAAAGGGGTTATACAACCAGGTCATATCACAGCAGCATCAGTCTTGGGCTTACTTTATGTGCCATTTTGTGGTGCTAGTTGAGGCTGTAATTCTCAGGGTTGCCAAAGGGAGTTGGAAAACCCAGACTGGCTGATTAGGCTATCCTTTGATATATTTCAGTCATTACTGATGGACTTTCGGGGACTGCACTCAGTCAGCTGCTGGGAAGGTCCTCACAGAATGATACACATGTTCCCTATAAAGCAAGTTAGAAGCATGTGCTGGGCAGGAATGGTCAGGTGATTTTGAGTATCACCTTGCTGGTATGTGGCAGCATAAGGTGCCACTCCGGGACTGCCATCTCCCAATGAGTTTCTTGCCGATCTTGTGAGAATTTTGCTGTTCTTGACGTTTCTGCTCCCACAATATCATCTTCTCTCAGCTTCAGTCTTTAAAAAAAAGAAGTTCCCAAGGCATGTCTACACCACTTCCAACTATGCTAGGGAGCACTGTTGTGGACACATACCTGCTGTGAGCATATGCCTACCTGTTCCAGTTGTTTAAAAATGTCATGGAGCTGTTGGTGGCATGATACAGGGCATGTACCAAAACGTGCACCAAGATGGAGAGTCTAAATGCCTCGCTGAGTACCTGACTGTGGCAGAGGTTTCGGTTGTAGCCGTGTTGGTCTAAGGACATAGGCAGACAAGGTTACTTGGGTGAATTTGATATCTTTTATTAGACCAACCCAAATAGTTGGAGAATATTTATTAAGCAAGCTTTCAAGTTCAAAAACCCTTCATCAGACTAAGGAAGTTTCAGCAGTTGGTGTGTGCTCTTCCTGGATGGAATGAAAAGTAAACAAGCCAGGGGCTGGGCTGGGCTGGGGAGTCAGTTGCAGATGGTGCCTGACCCTTTAAGGCTGGAAGCAGGCAGCTGGCAGGTGCAGGCCAGCCCTGATAAGGTGGTCATTTTAGATCTAGGCCCACGGGGCAGAAGCAGCAGTCTGCTGCTGGCAGCTGGAGAAACATCACCTGGCTGAGCTGCTGACTGGATCATCTTAGAGGTAAGGGAAGGAGCTATGGGAATGGTAGGAGGCTCCTGCTCCAGGGTATGACTGAAAACTGTACTGTGCTGAGAGAGGTTGGCCTGGTGGAGCTACTGTGGGGGGGAGCACCCCAGAAATGCCAGGCCCATTGCCAACCCAGTGAAAGGCAGGGAGGGGCACATTAAAACCCCAGCCCCCACATCCTGGTGGGTCACCCAGTCTTTAGGACAACTGGGGTGAGGGAAGGGGCAGGCACATCTTTGGTCACCAGAGCCCAACAAGGGTGTAAGACCCCAGAGGCCACAGTGAGGGAGTAGTAATGTGGTCTAGAGAGAGGGCAGGAGAGTGGCTCCAGAGCAGGGGCAGTAATGTATGGTAAGTCCACACAGAGTATGGGGCATTGCTATGGCCTGAAGGACTGTGTGTAATCAAGGTATAGAGTAGGACTGAAGGCCAGTCTGAAGGGCTTCACCAGGGGGTATGTTGAGTAGTTCTGAATAGTGGCCTGAAGGGCAGCACCCAGGCCAACCCCCATGAGTATGTGAAAGTGGAAAGTTGCCTGGTGAGAGGCTAGAGACAGAATCAGTCCAATAGTAGGCACAAGGACTATACCACATAGAGTAGGGAGCACTAGTGATCTGAAGGGCTGTATGTGCAGTGCCAGCTTGAGAATAGTCAAGCATGATGGCCCAAGGGGGTTGCTCAAGGGAGCAGGGCAGGTTGGGAGTGACCCAGTGAGGGGTAGTGTGCAAGAGGCCCTGTGGAAGAGGATACAGTGGAAGAGGCCTCAGTGAGAGGAAGGCAGTATGAATGTGGCCCTGAAAGGGGCAGTGTGTGAGAGGCCCAACAGCGAATCAAGTTTGGCCTGGCCTGAAGCCAGGGTGCAATAATAAACTGGACAACATCTGTGATGCATGGGACATGGTAAGGGAAGGTCAGAGCCATGTGTAAACCCCTAGGCATCGGGGTCGTAAATGGGCAACCTCCCACATTTTACACCAGGTTGAGAAATAGTAAGTTGTGGCAGGCGAGACTGGGTAGACAGTCCTACATGGACAGGCGGGTGGGCTGCCATGAGACCTGGTCCCTAGCACTCCTGATATAGTACACGTAGAGGGAAGTGTGGGGCTGTTCCCTAGCATGGTTAGAAGGTGGTGTAGTTGTGCTTTCAGCCTTCCTGGGAAGCATGGTAATGTGATGTTTAAAGCCTGCTAGACCAGAGAGAAAAGAAAAAGGACTTACATATTGTTTTTAAAACCTCAGGAAATTTAAAATTTTGGGGGTAGGCTCTGGGGCTGCCAGTGATTCTTGCAAGAAGATTCCCAACTGAAGCTTCTAAAAGACAGATGGATTGTGTGAGTGCTGTGTTTGTGTATGCATTCACACATGCATGCATGCATGCCCACACACACAGTTGTTCATGTGTAGCCATATGTTTGAGTGTGTGTTTTGCTCCCTATCAAGCAAAGTAAAATATGACCCAGCTCAGCAATGTCCTGAAAAACACCAGGCTTTAAATGTTTTTTTTTATTATCAGACCATAAAATCCAACAGCTTTATGACCAAAAAAAAAAAAAAAAGACATACCACACTCTTATCTCTCCCAGGCTCCATTTCTCCTGCCATCAAGGTTCAAATCTTCGAATCATAGCTGTAAGCAGGCCACTTCCATGTAGCACTTGCACATATAGTGAGACAGAAAATCTACTGCCTTTCTCCCTCTCTAATCCATGTCACCATGGATGATCCCAACAGATTCCCTCCTTGTGGGGCTCTCCTGCTCAGCTCTCCCTTGGCGAAGTCACCTCCATCTCTGTCTCATGGAGCTGGTCGAGCCATATGCAAACGGCTCCACATTGTTAGTAGAGGGAGTTATTCTCTTCCCCTCAGTAGGTGGAGGGAGAATATCATCACTGTAACACCTGTGAGGGTTGGGGTGTGGTGCAGGGAAGGATTAGAGCTAGGCAATTAGCCCCTAAAGCTTAAGGTGCCCTGGCAGCATGGTTAAGAAGTGAGGCCCAGCAAGGGGGCCTGGGGGATTAGTGAGGACCAGTAGGGTGTCAGGAAACCCTAGTTGGGATTCAGTGAGACTGGGGCTCACGTGAAGGCCTGTGGACAGCCTCTGTCTTAATATTGTTAGTATTCCATCAAGGCATGGCAGGAGAGATAGAAGGGAGGACACTCTACAGGCAGAGCTAGGCTGCATTTCAGGATAGATCTAGACAATTTGGAAATTGGAATCCAGAGGAGAGCAATGAAAATGCTAAGAAATATAGAAAAAAATAAGTTAGGAAAAGGTTGGAAGAACTCAGGTTATTTAGTTTGGAGGAGAGAAGGGTGAAGGCAAGATTTGATAACAATCTTTAAATGCCCAAAAGTCAGTTGGGGAGAAGAGAATGATAGACTACACTCTGGGCACATCTGCACAAGTTGCTTTACTGTTCAGTAAACTAATCTACTGATCACTAATGTGTCAGAGTTTACATATGTGGGGCACTTATTGCACAATAAATTAGGCTACTGAGCAATTAGCTAGTACCTATAAGTACAGTAGCTACTATGCAGTAGCACACATGTAGATGCTGACTGGGAGTCAATTTGCTCCTGGTTAGCCTAGGCAGGAGGGGGCCACAGGAGATGGGGAGCTCTCTGCCCCAGATCCTGGTGCTGTAGTGTAACAGATTACCTAGAGGTTTTGAAGTCTCCAGTCATTGGGGGGGGGGGGGCGTTAAGAAAAGATTAAACAAACTGTCTAAACTGGTTTAGACAAGGATGATCTTGCTCTAAGAAGGGTGCTGGACTAGATGACATCACACCCTGAGTTCCCTTTAAAATCTTTTCCTAAGTGTTGCAGAGCACTGAAGTGCCCTGCTCCTAGAGAGGGGACACTGCCCGGGAAAAGAGCCCTAGCAGGGAATAGGAGCCCACCTGTGGGTTGCCAGGGCAGCTGGAGGGAGCAAATGACCCACACCTGCCAGTGGTCAGCTGCCTGTAGGAGGCAGGGCCTGGCTCTTATGAAACCCAGGAGCAGAGGCCTGAGGCAGTTGCCTGCCAGCAGCCAGAGAGGCAGGAGCTCCCGCAGCCATGATGCGAGAAGCAGCGAGAACCGCAGGTACCACTGCAGCAGAGTTATGGATGGCATCTCTAGGGTGTTGGTGCAATGTGGTTTAGCCAGGTGGCTTATGTTTAGGTTATAGCCAAAAGGCTTGACTTTCTGTTTGGTTTTGATGTTACCCTGGTGGTTTGGGTGAGGCTATTAGGGGTTGGAGGAGGCCTCAGAGGGAACCCACAGCAGCGGGGACCCCGGCACCAGTGAGGACGCAGCTTACGGGGTGCTTAGACCCCAGCCTCAGAGAAGGGGCATTTGAGAAGCCCCAGTGCGGGTGTGGTGAGCCCCAGAAAGGGGGCGACATTATTGGAAAGCCCAAATTGGGCATGGCGAGCCCAGACAGGGGAGCACCTTATTAAGAAGCCCAGTGAGGGCGTGGCAAGCCCAGAAAGGGGGTGACATTGAGAAGCCCAAGTGTGGGCAGGGAGACCCCCAGAAAGGGGGCGTCATTTGAGAAGCCCAAGTGCGGGCACAGTGAGCCCCAGAGAGGGGGTGTTATCGAGAAGCCCAGTGCGGGCATGGCGAACCTCTGAAGGAAGCACTATTGAGAAGGCCCCGAGAGAGGGCGATGGCGCACTGAAGGCCCCTAGAGGGCGAGGAGAGCCCCAGGAGGGGGCAGCAGCGTATGTAGAAAGAAAGACAGTGACAGACCAACGTCGATTCCATCTGCGAGGCTTGGGGCATGGTATCCAGGAGGGTTGGAGCCACGCATGACCCATAAGGCTAGGGTGCCCCAAAGCAGCCAGTTGCAGGACAAGACCACGAGGGGTCCAGGAGTCTACAAGACCAGAAGGTACAACTAACCGTGTCCAAGGAGACATAAGGCAGCCTCCTAACTGATTTAAACATCAAAGACGTGGTGGGAAAGAAACTGAGGGTGCCCTTGGGCCGACTTGGCATGGAGGAGGGGGTCTTTAGGACATCATGGCCCTCCTGTAGGACCCCGCTATGACACTAAGATTCTGTACTAAGTATACTTAGACCACTGGGTGGTGATCCACTGGCGGGCATTGCATCCAAAAGGGACCTAGGGGTGTAAATTGACCAGAGGATGATTATGAGCCACCAATGTGATGAAGTTCCCAACGGAGCAAATAAAACTCTGCCATGCATCAGCAGATGTGTCGCCAACAGATCCAGAGACGTGTTCATTCCCTTCAGTTTGGTGTTGGTGAGCCAACAGCTGGAGTACTGTGTCCAGTTCTGGGCACTGCACTTCAAGAAGGATGTGGACAAGCTCGAAAGGGTGCAGAGAAGGGCCACCCGCATGATCAAGGGCTGGGGGGATGGGTCCTATGAGAAGAGACTCTGAGATCTGGGTTTGTTCAGCCTGAGAAAAAGAGGGCTGAGAGGTGACTTGATAGCTGCCTACAAATATGTCAAGGGAAAACACCAGGATCTAGGAGAACAATTTTTCAGAAAAGCTCTCCGCCCTGCCTCCCTGCCCCAGAAGACACAGAGCAATGGATACAAGCTAGTTGAGGAAAACTTTTGGCTGGACATAAGGAAAAACTTATTTTCTGGCTGGGTACCTAGAATCTGGAAAATGGTTCTAGCAGAGGTGGTGCAGTCACCATCTCTGGTGATCTTTAAGAGGAGGCTGGACAAATAAATTGTTGAGCTCGTTTGAGCCCAATTATCTCCTGCCCATGGCAGGGGACTGGACTTGATGATCTTATAGGTCTCTCCCGGTTCTTTTTTCTATGTTTCTATGATTCTATGTAGTATTTGGTACAGCATGGCACTGTGATTAATTAATACCATGGAATAATACAAAACCAAGATTTTTATATAAAGTGTTTTTTGCTTGAAAGTATCTGTAAGGTTGGTCTCAAAATATAACTGTCAATGAGAACTGCTCATCTGGATGGTTTATTTCTATTTTAGTCCCAGAAGGATTGAGTCTCGACTCTATAGTATTACACACTTTTCTCAATGACCTAGAAAAAAGACATGCCCATGAAAATGTTTTAATTTTGCATGAACACTGTAGGAGTGATAAATAATGAAGGGGACAGGTCACTGACACGGAGCAATCTGCTTGCTAAATTCAATGGGAATAAATAATATGGGCAGAATCCTATTTCACATTATGTGCCCAACGGCAGTTTTCCAGCAGTGTAAGAGACATTTTTGTACAGCCTGTGATCCTGTTACCCATTCAGTGTAAGTGTCCACACACCTATTGCCTGGATGCTGTAGGCTACTCAGTGGCCGAGCAGCATCCATCTCATGGAATCACATGCTAACATGGTCTCTTCCTCACATATCCCTCTTGGCTGCTCAGGAGGCCAGCTACAAGAAGATACACAGAGCCTGCTCTCAGTTATGATTGACCTGTGCCCTGCCAAATAGGGTACTTTGATGGTATGTCTGATAGTCACCTGTTCTGGGTGAAGGACACCTACAACCTTGGTCTCCTGCTTCTTGTGAAAGTGCCCTAATCCTTCATGTCTTGGGGTTAAAATATGGGAGGTTCTTTGTCTGGTATCTTGATATCTAGCAGTCATAGATTTTTGAAGTGCCAAATATTGTGACTTATTCACAACCATTGTAGGTGCTCACATAGCCATGTACCTACCCTGCCAGTGAGTATCTTGTGCTCATAGTCAGTAGCCATGTGGATACTTATGCACTGCAGTGGCAATAGAATAGCAAAGTGTTTAAGTGTCAAAAATGCCATTTATGTGACTGTAAAACTATCATTTGGGTGCCTAAACTGAAACAAAATTCTGGTTCATGTGTTAGAACAGCATGTAGACTATTTCTTCAGGGTGGAAGACTCTTTCTTGGGAAGCAAGAACCTGAAAAAGGCATAGGGGTCATACTGATATTCAGTTAAAGACAAATTCCTAGTGCCAGACAAAAACATGAATACCATCCTTAGGTGCAGAAACAGAGGATTACCAAGTACAAGTTGAAGAGCTATATTGCTGCTATGTTTTTCCAGCTACTACCAGAAAATGATGTCCAGTGCTGGTTTCCACACTTCAAGGAAGATATTGATGAATTAGATGGGATTCAGAGAAGAGCCAGGAGACTCTTCAGTCTTAGTTAAAAGACTGAAAAGCTTGCCTTACAGTAAAATGCTCGAGCTTACTTTAGCAAGTTTATCAAAGAGAAGGTGAAGGGCTAAATTTGGAAGACTCTAAACTCTAAAAGTACCAGTGCAAGGAACAGACATTTCATAACAGAAGGACCTTCAGGCCAGCTGAAGCAGAACACAAGCCAATGGTTGGAATTTGAAGCTGGACAAATTCAGACTAGAAACAAAGAGCACAGGTTTTTTTACCAGTCAGAACAAAAGGAGATTTCTAATCAAAGGTTTTTCAATCAAGATGTGGAGCTTTCTCAAAATTATGCTCTAGTTATACTATTGAGCCTGAAACAGGAATTAATTTGGAGATGTTTCTATGACCTGTGTTACTCAGGAGATCATACTAGACCATCTGAATTTTTTTTTTCCATCAAAATCCATGAGTGAAAATGCTATAGGGGACATAACATGGCACTGGTCACCTTGCTGCAAAGAAGATATTTAAGGAGTTGATGTCATGGTCTTAGCTGGATGTAAACACTTATACTTCTCTCTAATAGGTGGCACCATCAACTCTCTCCCTCCTGGTACTCACAATGCATAAGATGCTCCGTCAGTATTTTTGGAATGGCATGCTTTTTTTCCCTGGTTGCTTAAGTGGGCATTTGGATATCTACAGGGCCTAGCATGATTGCATTTCTGGATGCCTAGCCTTGTGTGCAGCCTGACAGCAATGACATGAAAGGGTGTGAGTATCTACCTTTTCCTGCTAAAAAACTAGAGCCCTTACCTGGGAAAGCTGGAGGTTATGGGTTCTAGTCTCCCCTCACCCCTAAGTTGACTTTCCAGCATGGTACTTGACTCACCATGCCATACGTCAGACATTATGCCATCCCTTTTCTGGTGATTGTTTTGAAGCTGGGCAGCCATAACAGGGAGGTCTGTGGAAGATATATCAGATGAAAAGGTAGCAAGGAAGCCATGGAGGGTGTGGTTTCATGATTGTCTGCTGGGCACTGGGATTGAGCTGCTACCTTTCTCCCAGTGGGTAGGAGTTTCTTCTCTGCATTGCCTTCCATCTGTTTTTCTCAAGGACTATGCTAGTGGCTCAGATTTAAAAGGAAAAGAGGATGCATCATGCCTGATCTGTAGCATGGTGGGAGGGAGCCTTCTCACTACTTTTAGTTTAAGTATACCCGTCTCCATGTTGAAATGCAGGGATGCTGATACATGAGATGTAGAGGCTGGCTGCAGCGTGGTAATGACCATGCTCCAGCAGTCTGTAATTACAGTACATTGGAAAAGCCTTGCAGCATGTCTGCCGGCATCCAGAGTGGAGTTGGTTTCCTTTTCAGGTGCTGAAGTCTGTTGTGCATCCACAAGATATGTGCTGGTGGGGTATGGCCACTACTGTGCATGGCCATCTGTTACAACTATATAGTCATCCACATGGGCAAGGTGTGTCCAGAAATAGAAACACCCTGGATGTGCAAATATGATATCTACCCTGTAGTCATCCAACAAATGGTAACTCAGCTGTCCAAGAAAGACTAGAACACCACTCTTGGTGCTCTTTCTCTGTACTAGTCTGTGACTATGAGTTCTTTACACAGAGCCAGAGTGTTTCCCTAACAGTCTGCACTGCTCATCAAACTTCTTGGCAGTCTCTTTCTACAGCAAAATATGCCCATTTTTAAGAAAACAGCTTCCAGATACCCAGGCCTAATGTCGGAAGTATTTGTTTGCAGCACAGATCTTTCATTGGAATAGCACCCCAAGTTGTATACCCCGTGTGAGTAGCACAAAGCCCTCTACCAACACCACTTCTAGTATCAGAAATCATCTTGTTCCACATGGTTTGGGTGATAAGATTTTAGCTGTCTTTCTATTCTTTAGTGTTAAATCATCAAAGAGCCCTTAAGCTCTAAGCTGCATCAAGATGCAGGTTAGCAATGGCCAGGGTAGATGGGGTGAGATGATCAGGAGACCAGACCATAGGAGTAGAAGCCAGCAGAGCTGAGTCCCATTAGTGGAGTCACTGGATGGACCTTGTGCATCAGCTCCTCATCTGTAAAATGGGCATAAAGTTTCCCAGGAATGCTGTGAGCTGATCTGGTTAAAAATCTTTTCTGATAAAACAAAGTTTTTTTGGAAAATGCAGATGCATTGAGCCCAAAATATTTTATTCAAAATATCACGAATACAGTGAACTTGTGTTAAATTCAATTCTGATGGCCTGCATTTCTAATGTTTCTGCTCTGGGATCAGATATTGAAGCTAAGGGTTCCCTGGCTTGAGGATCTATGGATTTCTTGGGCCTGTCTTAAAGCTAGGGATCCTGGAAGCTGCAAGGTCTTCAGGCATGGGATGGTCTGCTTGTAGGCCTACCTCAGAGCTGAAGATCCTGGAAGCCATTCACAACTGCCCTGTGATATTAGCATTTTTGTTAATTTTAGAGCTAAGCACAGAAGTGAAAGTAACCGTTCTGCCAAACAGCTGCAGTCTAAGAAGTTTCATTAGAAATCTGAAGAAACGTTGCTTTAGTCTCATTGAGACCAGAACCAAATTTTCAATAATAAAAAGAAACCTCTTCCTCATTCCCCACACTCTACATTTCCCATAAACCAAAAAGTCCTGTTTTCATTCAGCTCTGGTTGTGAGGCTGAAATTCACTGATGAAAAACAGTGGCCAGACCTTCTGACAGTGGCAGCTATGAGAAGATGGAGACTTCTTATGGGTTTGGGTTCAACTGGTGGTGGTCGGGTCATTTTTGACCTGGAGGGATGTGGGCAGTGGGGTCCCCCAGGGCTCAGTCATCAGACCCGCGCTGCTGAACATCTTCATCAGTGACTTGGACAAGGGGGTAAAAAGCAACCTATTCAAATTTGCTGATGACTCTAAGATGTGGGAGATGGGGGCACACTAGAAGGGAAGAATGGGCTGCAATTGGACCTAGACAGGTTACAGGGGTGGGCGGATGAGACCAGGATGGGTTTCAACACTGACAAGTGCAAGGTGCTGCATCTGGGGAGAAAGAACCAGCAGAAGACCTACACGCTGGGGAACTCCCTTCTCGTCAGTGCAGAGGCAGAAATGGATCTGGGAGTCATTATTGATGCCAAAATGAACATGAGCCGACAGTGTGGGGAAGCGGTCAGGAAGGCCAACCGCACCTTGTCATGCATCCACAGATGCATCTCGAGCAGATCCAAGGAGGTGATCCTCCCCTTCTATGCGGCACTGGTCAGGCCACAGCTGGAGTACTGTGTCCAGTTCTGGGTGCCGCACTTCATGAGGGATGTGGCCAGCATGGAGAGGATCCAGAGGAGGGCCACCCGCATGATCAGGGGGCAGCAGGACAGGCCCTATGAGGAGAGGCTACGGGACCTGAACCTGTTCAGCCTCCACAAGAGAAGGCTGAGGGTGTAAGGAATACCCTTGAAACCTCTACCCAAATACGATAAGGAGAAGAGACTGCTATGTGAGGAATGCCCATCTGTGATGGTAAGGAGACATCAGTAACTGGGTAAGGGAGTCTTAAATAGGGAACTGGGTCGAAGGGCTCATTATAATACTAAAAATCACACCCCTAGGTGGAGAAAAAGTATGCTAATAAAACATACATGTATGTAAATGAGGTACATGGCTTAAACACAGGAATAGAGACATGCTCAGTAGAGAACTTCTTGCGTCATTCACTTGTAACCAATCAGTGAACAACAGACTTGTGAAACCTTGCGAACTTCTGTATAAAAATACCCAGAGTAATACTCGGGTGTGCTTGTTACGTGAATTATTCTGCTCGCACCATTTATTGCTAGCAATAAACTTCTCTTGTGCTTCCACCCCTTGTGTGTTTATTGGCATCTGCACACTGGGCACGATCCCTGACTTGAGCTGGGGCTCAACAAGAGGGGATCTAGTGGCCTGTTACAAACTAGTCAGAGGGGACCAGCAGGCATTGGGGGAGTCCCTGTTCCCCCCAGCACTACCAGGAGTGACAAGAAATAACGGTCACAAGCTGGCAGAGAGTAGATTCAGGCTAGACATTAGAAGGCGCTACTTCACGGTCAAAGCAGCTAGGATCTGGAACCAACTTTCAAGCGAAGCGGTGCTGGCTCCTACCCTGGGGGACTTTAAGAGGAGGTTAGACGAACACCTTGCTGGGGTTGTTTGACCCCAGTACTTTTTCCTGCTGTAGCAGGGGGTCGGATTTGAAGATCTGCTCAGGTCTCTTCTGACCCTACCTACTATGAAACTATGAAACTGCTTGTGTTCATGGTGAGTGGGGTAAAAGATGCTGAAGCAGGGGTTTTAGTGGAGATGATGTAAACAGTTCTTAAGAGATCATAATCATGCTGACTTAATCTATTGCTACATGGAGGTCAGCTAGATGGAAAGGGAGCTTGGGATGGTACCTGCTCTGAAAGAATAGGATTTTGCCTAGAAAAGGCAAAAGACCAGTGTATTCAATGGTTTAATCTTCCTGTTCATAAGTGGGATTTGCTTGTGCATTTTGGCTGTGATGTGACATGGGAGAGGAGCAAAGCAGCACCATTCAGTTTCCCAGTCTTGAAAGAAGGGATAACATCTGGAGAGAGGGAAAAGTCCTCTTCTTTTTAATACTCTAATTACCAAGCTCTTTACAGAAAATAAGCACCTTGTCACAGGATATGAAGTTGATCATAAACAATTCAGACTGGGTTGATCTCAGGGTGTATCATGCAGGTCTCCAGGATTGTGAAAAGTCCCAAAATGGAAGTCATATTCTACCTTTGTTTTGTACTACCTATGTGAAGATCTCAAAGCACTCTGGTTACGTGAATAAGATGAGCATCATAAACCTCCTTTTACAGATGAGAAACGGAGCTAGGGAAAAAAAAAAGAATGTACTTATGGGAGACAGCAACAAGGCTGGAAATAAGCTGACTGTTTATATCACAGAGATATCTTACATATATAGAGATGTATGCCTTTACTGGTACCTTGTTCCCGCTACCTTTATTTATTGTAATGAGCTCAGATGAGGGTCCAGCCAGTCCTGGTCGAATGATGAGGGCAACCCATCCTGTGAAGTTGCAGGGAAAAAAGCCCTACCTACATGCAGCAAGCTCAGATCAATGTCCTGGACCCAGCCAACCTTAACAAGGCAACCAGGATAACTAGTGCCTTGAAGCCCCAGACAACTGGCTGCCACACTTCAGCCTTTAAAACTGGCCCCACCCAGTATTATGCTATCTGGGCAAAGACTCTGGTGCCTGCTTCTAATCTCTCTTGACTTGCTTTTTGGAAACTCTGGCTTCCTGTGAACTCAGTTCCTGGATTTAACTTGATTATCAAGTGATCTTCCCTCCCCAACCACCCACGATCCAATCCTTAACATTGATCTGTTAATCATGTGGTCGAGCCTTGTGGACATCTCTCATTGTGTGCTTTCTGGAACAGGGACTATCAGAATCCTGATCCTTGACTGAGGCCACAAGGAGCTACTTTAGTAGTAATAATAAATACAGTGCAATGGCATTGTCTCTTTCCCTGTCAGTCTAATCACTAGCCAACACCCCCTCCAACAAAGAGTAGTCTTTCTGGATGAGGAAGACAGTCAGCAGAGAGTAAAATCTCTCTGCTAAATGCTTGGGCATGAGGAGGAGAGAGAATATTCCAAGGATTTTCTCCAGCTGGGCTCCACACAATCAATCAATAGTGTTACGGTGGTTCCCAGGAGGCTCCTGGAGCTCCAAGGGGATCTTGTTTTGCCCTTTGCAATGTGAAATGAAAATGGTGTTGTTTACTTGCCACGCTTGATTCTTATTTCCTCCAAGCTTCCTGGTTGTTCAGACTGTTCTATGTTTATCTTTCCAGACAATCTCCATTGGCTTTGTTTGGCTTCCAGAAAATCATTGTTATAGCTGGGTAGGCGGAAGAACTAAACCAATGGCTTCCTCTCTTTGAGATTTTTATCAGGGGGATTTGGAGGAGACAAATTCCAATGCAATGCAAGATCACAGGCTTTTCTGCACTGAATGCAAATACTATATTAGTGGTTAGTGTTACAATTGATATGCAGGATCCCAACGTCCTCTCTCAATAGTGTAATCAGGAATAGCTCTTTTTGAAGCCAGACTATGTATGCAAAACTGGTGCATGTGAGTATAGAATTGGGCCCATGGTCTAGTAATACCCAGGAATGGGTCTGGTCAGAGTGTACAATAAAACACCTGTAAATATTTGTGTGCCTTAAAGTGTGATGTTTGTGGCCAGACTTTTCTTCATTCAAGAATGATTGGGGAAATCATTGACATTCCTGAAAAATTCACATATCAGTAATGTTCATGAACTTTTATTCATCAGGAAGTTCATACCATTTAGTAACTATTCACTTTCCTTTGAAGGCCAAGAATTGTCACAGTGGATCAGATCAGGGTCCATCTTAACGTGTCTCCAACAGCGGGCACTAGAAGATGGTTCAGAAAAAAATACACTAGCCTTCATGGGCTGGATTTAGCCAATAGACAATAGACATGGGGTGGACTTTTTTGCACCCCATGCAGCCCATAGCTATTGCCATGAAACAGGTGAATTCAGATCCTTCTTAGACAGCTGCATTTGATCTAATTCAGCTTGAATGTCTGTATTTTCTATCTACCTGTCTAACCTGTTTTTTTAATCCTGACAAGTTCTTGGCCTGCCCGATACTTAATAGCAGTGAGTTTTGAAAGCTAATTGATCATCATGTAAAATCCTTTGATCCATTTTGAATGTAATGCTTTTCAGCATCACTTAGGGCCAGATCCTATTCCAGCTATTAGGCAAATGAATGGACTTAGGTACCCAAGGGTGATTCTGTTCCATTCTGTTCATGCCCCTCAAAATCTATTGATGCTTCCACTTTTGTAACAGCATCATTTGATCCTTAATATTGACTCATAGAAAAGCAGTGAGAAGGAGGGGGGCTCCCCCACCTTTTGCATTAACTGTTTATCAGGGCCTTGAGCAGCGTAGAATAGAGTTGCACTGAGGCACTTTGGGCATTTTTACACATGCTTCAGCTCTGAGATCTGCTCCAATTAAAGCACCCAGAGCATCTCAAGTATCTTTATCCCCAGGCTTCAAAATGGTGACAGGGTGCTTTAGCTAAAGTTCATCACATGGCCTTTAGTTAATGTCCACCTGCTGCCTTTCTGAAACACAGAGATGCTAATACACAAGATGTGGAGGCTGCTGGAGGATGGCAATTACCAATCTCCAGCAAACTTGATTAATCAAGACTGCTCCAACATTAGGGTTTCCAACCCTTCCAGATTGGCTGGGAGTCTACCAGAATTGGCACTGATCTCCAAGTGACTATTGAAAGCAATCCAGGAGACTGATATTGTGAATAGGTTGAACAGTGAAATTGATGACTGGAGGTGCTCAATACATTGGTCCTATAATGGATTGGCACTGATATAAGGATAATTGACAGTATTAGCAATCAGCTTTTTTGGCTGATGTGGGCAATAACATTGCCGATAAATCCCCTGTGCATGTGTACAGCCACAGTGCAGCATGCAGGTGGCCAGGAGTGCAGCCCAGCAGTATGAAGAGCAGCCAGGTTGGGCTGGTAAGTCTGGGAAGGGGCATGGGGAGGAGGGCAGATTGAGGCCCCAGTGGTGAGGGAAGGAGTGGGGCTGGGGCTGGGGTTGGAGCAGAGGCAGGTGCCACACAGCTGGGGTGGGCACAGAACAGCCACAAGCAGATCATCCAGGGGGCACAGGGAGAGGGTGGTGGCTCCTGCCACTGCATGCACCCTGGGAAGGCATGGAGAGTGTATGTCTCTGGATCTGCACATGGGGTGAGGGCAGGCTGCCACTGTGGGCTGGGGCCAGGAACAGCTTCTGGCTCTTCCCAGTGGGGGCATTGAGCTGGGACTGCACTTGAGGCAGGCAGCAGCGGTGATAGGAGGGGGGCTACAGCAAATTTTGGGGTGACTGCAGCCCCTGCCCTAGCCCTATTCTGCCCCTGGCCCAGTGCCAGCCCCACTCCCTCCCTCATCTCAGGGGTCTCAGTCTGTCCTCCCAACTCATTCCCTCCCCCTCGCCCTTTCCCCCACAACAGACTTACCAGCCAGATGGTGCTCTCCAAGCTGCTATATCAGCAATCGGATCGGTATTGGCTGATATGGCTGGTTAATTATTGGCTGTTGATACTGGCCCCAAAAGTCTGTATTGGTGCACCCCTATTAATCGCATTACGTCATGTTGGGGAAAAAAATCTCCCAGAATAGCTTCAGTCAGAGTTGGCAACGCTATCCGGCAGGCTGTGATTACAGTGTGTCAGAGCGGCCTCCTGGCTCATGTACAGGCACGATTAAGTCTGCTTATGTCCCTAACACAAGTAGCAGACTCTGGCCTATAGTGCCTTCTTGCTCATGTGTGTTGCAAACTGTAAAGGCAGGCATCTCAGCTCTAGGAAAGCCCTATATACTACTGTGTCCTCACCAGACGGCTGTTTGGGTCTTACATACAAGATTCATGTGATTCAAGATTCCTGAGTCTGAGTAGGCTCTGACCCTGTCTCTTTCTATAGACTCTGCAGCATAGTGCTGGTTTCTGTCTAGCACTCCATTCTGCAACCTGAGACCCCGAAATACAGGCTGCCTATGCCCTGCGTCTAATGCTGGTTCCCCACTAGCTTAGCCAACTCTTTCCAACCTTGTGGGAACCCTGGATTACAGTTCAACTCACCTCTTCAGGGACACAGGACAATTGTAGCACCCATATTATAAAGATTTCAAAAGCAATCATTGCCTACTGCAGGTGGCAGAAGTAATTATGCAGACCTAAATTATACAATAAACCATCGGTACATATTTCCTGGTTCCAGTTCTGACCTGCCTACCCCCATGTCTTCCCATCCCAATCCTGAACACTTCTAGGTCTTAGGTCAGAGCCCTTGACAATATTTAGGATTGTCTTTCTCTTCTGTATGTGGCTTCTGCTCTGAATCACTGAGTTCCCCTTCCTTTGGCTCTGTCTGTCAGTGCCATTCTAGTCTCTCCACTGCATCTTCTTTCTCTTTGCAAGCTCCTTCTAAATTGGCTCAGGAGAGCCATTCTAGTTCCCCACAACAGCCCCCAACCTGTTTTACCAGGTGACCAGAGAGGATAACTGATACCCCATGGGGGAGGAAGAAGGGGTTGGTTAATGGGAATGCAGGATTTGTAATTTTGTCCTGGTTGGAGTGTTTGGTTGCTATGGGGCAGGGAGAAATTAGATGTTGTTTTGACATTGCAATTCTTTTTTGTTTTCTGTTTTTAATTGAAACCACATGCCCAGTGTTTTCACCAGATATTCATTAATGCTGTGTTTAAATTCAAATAAATAATAGTTTTCATTGCCTCTCCCAGGACCTCTACTTCTGCGTGAAAAATGTAAGTCAAGAAGAGTGTGAGCATCCTGATCTGAAGAAGGTTGTGATGTCTGAAGGTGAGATTCGACTTGCTTGGTAGCCCAAAGGAAAGAATTAATGATAGAATTTAACACAGAAAAAATGTGCTGAGGGATGCAAAGTGTGATTCTTTGTAACACAGAAGCAAATCAGGGCAAAATTATCGTCTTAATTGTATTAATGTTGCCAATTAGGGACAGAGCCAGTGTTGCTCAGCAGGACAGTTCTGGGATCGAAGAAAAGACAAATTATCTGCAAACTCCTTATTTTGTCTTTGTGAATTACCACCCCAAGGTACTTAGTAGAATCTCTGGTTCTGATCAGCGAACATTGTTCAGGGAGCGTAATAAGGAAAGGCCCCACAGGCCTGTTTTGTCCCAATTAGCAGAAACACTGGATATTTCTTTAAAATGCTGCATTGCCTGGAGTTGAGTTGGACAAAGAGGTGTTGGGTCTAAGTCAAGTGTCACTGGCATGCAACAAAACAGAACTGGGTGAGTGTATAAGACAGAGAAACTGCAGCTTCCTCATCCTGAGCCAGCTACTGTTAATGTTTGTGCTTTGGAAGAATTAGGCAGCTGGCTTGCTGTGAGCATTTTTTACTGTGATGGCCAGAATCCTCTCCTTTTTTTTACCTATCTGCTGCATCTGCCTATTGTCTCTGTTATCCTAAGGTTGTAAGCTTTTGGGACAGAAATAACCTATTTCTGGTATGTGTATACAGCACCTAGCACAACCAGTTCTTTAATTTCAGTGGGAATGGGGGTAGACTCAGTGAGTTTGTCTACACATGCCGTTAACATACAGCAATAAACTTCAGAGTTGATTGTTCCTTACCTTATTGCTCCAGGGTGCGTGGTTTACATGTGCACCTGGACCACAGCATGCTGAGCTGGGTTACAGCAGCCCCCTGACAGGGGGCCCAGAGGGTCAGACTGCCAACCTGGGGTTTCTCCCACTGGGCTTAATGGGCTATGGAGGAGCTGGTTGAGACGCGTTGGTGCTTCAGCATGGGGCTAGCCAGCAGGCACTGAAACACCCTTTTGCCCCAGTCAGCTAGGTCAGCATCTACACATGTGCTGCTTCATATGAAAATAACTGCACATCAGGGTGCAGAGTTTATTAGTTTTATGTGCCCTAATAAGGGCACATGTGTAGCTGCTGAGACATTTACTGCACAGTTAATTAGTCAACTGCTCAGTCAATGTCTACTGGAGACGCACCCAGTGAGCTGAAAACAGAGGCAGGAGGTTTGAGTGTGATGGTGAAAAGGGAATCTTTTCCGAGAAAATCCTAGCGAGTTCCACAAGGCAGTGAAAACAGGATGTGATGAATCTCTTTGGGCATTTATACATGTGCTCCAGGAGATGGAGGAGGGCAGTGCTTTAATTACAGCAGCTCCAAGAGCCGCTGTAATTAAAGCATACTAAGCGTCACATGTATCAGCATCCCCACTTTGAAAAAATGGCAGCAGGGGCACTTTAACTAAAGCTTACTGAATGAGCTTTAGTTAAAGCACCCTTGCTGCCATTTTTCAACATAAGGATGCTGATATACATCTGCTCCAATGTGCTGTAATTACATCAAAGCAGCCTTGATGCACGTGTATAGATATGCCCTTTATGGCTATCAAGCATACTAAGCCCCGCAACCCAAGGATCTGGTACAAGGAGTTGGCAAGGGAAGATCACACTTTTATAAAAGGGATGCTGGGGATTAGAGTCACAAGGCAATGGGCTAGGGAGAAGAGGACAAGCACAGGTAAACAACATTAACAGTAAGGTACATACACTTAGGAGCCAGGTAATGGATAATAAACAGTGACACTGGTGAAATCACTCAAGAACAGGTAACATGTAGAGAACACTAATATTGTGACATATACACTTGAGAAAACTTAAGCCCTCCTACAGCTCTGGAAGGACTCCCAACCTTCCTCTGGTTCCAAAAATGCTTTATAGTTAGGCCTCAGTTTACACAGTACTTTTTTTTGCATGGTTTCAGTTATGTATGGTCAATTAATTTTGACCCTTTATTTTTGTATATGGTATGGATTAACTTTTAAATGGTGCAGCATGGTATCCAAATGCGCAGATGCATCTAGAATCAGCTGGTCTCTTCTCACCTGCCCCCCACCCCAACCACACTGCTCTTTGTAGCCGGTGTGTTGTGTTGTGTTGTGATGGAAGGCATTGGGGTAGGGAAGGGGTGCGGAGCGAGAAGATCAACGTCCCCTGTGGTGAGGGAGGGAGGGGGCAGGGGCTGGCACAGGTGCTGCCCAGCTGGGGTGGGGTAGGTGTGGGACAAAGCTGTGACTCTTCCTGGGCTGAAAGGCGGGTGGCTTCCACCACTGTGTGAACCCCGGAAGGTCATGGGGGCATCATATGAACATCATAGAACTGTGCGGGGTGGGGCAGGGCAGGCTGCAGTTGTGGGCTGGCTCAGGGTGGGGTGCGGTGGTGCTGGAATGGGGCTATGGGGAGGGGCTATGGTAAAATTTGGGGTGGCTACAGCCCCCCACATAGCCCCCTCTCCACACTACCACCCCCTACCCTGAACCTAGCATCCACTGAGAAAAGCTGGATGCAGCCCTGGCTCCAGCCTGCAGCTGCAGCCTGCCCACCCAGCTCCGTGCATGTGTGGAGGCATATGCTGCACCCTCCCCATGCCCTCCTGGGGTGCACACAGCAGTGTGAGCTGCCCCCCATGCCCTCCAGATGAGCCACAGCTCCATCCCACTCCTTCCTCACCATGGGGGGGCATTGATCTGCCCCCCAACCCTTCCCTCCCCGTCCCTTTCGACCACACCAGACTTATCAGCTGCACACAGCTCTTCAAGCTGCCGGGCTCTGCTCCTTAATGCCTGTGTGTTGCACTGCAGCTGTGTGCATGCACGGGTATTTATCGACCAAATCATTCGCATCTGGAAGCTAAATCCTTATTTCCCATAGACCTTTAGTATCTTTTTACGCGATTTCTTTTTGCACGGTGTTTTTTCAAAAATGTAAACCGTGTAAACTGAGGTCTGGCTGTAGTGCCATCTACCAGGGCTCCCACATTTGAGCTGAGCCCCATTGCTGCTGCTCACAGTCCTGGCTCTGTTGCTCCTTCTCAGTCTCCAGCCATGCATCTCTCTCACCCATGACATCCCAGACTCTGTCACTTCTTTTCTGCTTCCTCCTATCCCCTGAAGTCTTCTGGGATGTGTAGTACACATTACAGTTCCTTTCTACAGTCCCCTGGAGGCTTCTGAGATCTGTAGTTCATGTCACAACATTACAGTCCATTACACAAGCTGAAACAATGGTCGCAGACTAACCTAATCAATTAAAAGAAGCATCTCCAAAGTTCATTATCTGCAGAGTGTACAGGACAGAAGTCCATCTGAGGCAGTGTGCTGGGAGCTTCAGTGTCTTCAGGTAAAAAAATATATATATATTTATCAGCAAAATCTGGTAAAGAAAAAAATGCAAAGAGGAAAATTCCCAGTTGGAGTGTTACATGTTTATAGTTTAATTAGCTTTTTCCAATATTTTGGAAGGTGCATTAAAACTATGTGCGCTTTCCTGACATGGACACATTTAGATCATAAGTGAACTAACGGTGGCTTTTGCAGATGGACTGAATCAGAAGACTTGCTTCAAACAGCCCTGAAAGTTAGTGTGTTGCCATTTGGATGACAAAGTGCTGTGAACTGGGCAAGCTCCACTTTGAATATTTCCTCCCAACCCAACACCTTTTTTTGCTTTCTGTAAGGTGCTTTCAGTGTATCGGTGCCTTTCAGTTAGAGGTGTCCAGGACTTAACATAGCCTTCTAGGCAATGCTGTACTGATGATCTAGAGAGCAGGACTAATCTTCTACTGTCTTGAAGCGTTGCCACTGAAGGATGTAAAAAACCACCGCTATATGGGGTTTGTAACACTTCTTTTGACATTCTTAGTCTGGAAAATGGGGTGGTTATGAGCCAGATCCTGATTACATAAACATGCCGGTGAAGAGGGAGAAATCAGGAGAAATGGTTTTGAGGTGGTTTTATTTCTAGTTATATCCCCTTTGGATGCCAGCGTTTCATCCCAATCTACACCCCCCTCTCTCCTGTCCTGCAAACATAGGCTCTCAGACTCATCAATACCAGAGCTGAATAGGTCACCCAGGAGTTACAAAAATAGCTTAAAGCAGAATTGTGTGTTGATAGCCCATGTATCGTGTGAATTGTGTGTTGATAGCCCACAGGCCGTACGTCAAACTCAAAAGTTACTGGCCTATGTCTTAGGGAAGCAGCAGAACCTGAATTGCAACCAGAGGTAAGTCTCTTCCCTGCTCTGTGCTGAACTTTTCCCATCTGCCTTGTCTATTGCCAAGTCATTTGTGCAGGGCTGTCTCCTTCTGGGTGGATAGTGCCTAGCACAATGGAGCTCTGACCCAGCGAAGGCCTGAAGGCACTACTAAAATAATATTGAATAAAAGGGTGGCTGCATAGCCAGTCATTGCCAAATGAAGAGAAGTGACCTACCGGAGAACTCTGAAGGGGAATCCTAGAAAGGAAAGGGATGTTCCACTTAATTGGGAGGCTGCGACCTCTACTAGGGTTGAGCGTCTTTAGTGTGGCTGTGGTGTGAGCTGTGAACTCTGACAGTGACCCTCCTTGGGGAGCTGTTGTGTTAGTGAAGAAAAGGCAGCTATGTAAACAGGCAAGAGGGGGAAGTAATACTAAGTCAAAATAAAAGCCCATGAAATTCTTTCCATTGTAAGTCATTGAATGCAGAAGTGAGGATCATGAGGCCATGAATTCCAGAGCAGGGGCAGCAGGAACAGGGTTGCCTAGGAAGGGGAAAAAATATTGTAAAACATAATGATCAAACAGTAGGGGAGAGCAAGGACCATTAAAACATCAAAAGTCATGGCAATTGTTTTGGACGAGAATGTTTTTAAGAGTCATTGTTTATATTGGACGGGGGAGTTTGCCCTGAACAATGGGTGAACTTTTGCAAAGCAGGCAAAATCTATTCCACTTACTATGGGGAGTTCTTTTTGTTTTTTTCTCTATAAAAATATATTCATAAGCCAGGGGAAGGCTTGGAAGACCCACAGGCATATTGTAGCATAATCATCCAGGACAAGCTTCCTGAACTTTGTTTTGGAGCATCTGCTGTTGGCCCCTGTTTGGCACCAGAGATTAGAATAGATGGAACTGTTGTGTGATTCAGTCCAGCAGTTCACCCATATTTCTTATAGCCCTGCATCTCTGAGTTGAGGTGCAGGTTCAGGAGTTTCCTCCTATCAAGTTGGTGCCTAGATGTCACTCCTTGTTTCCATGGGATTGGTATCCAGACACCATTTTTTCAACTTCAGACCAACATGCAGCTACTACAGAGCTTTGCTGAAGCAAACATCAAAATGTTTGTCCTAACTGCCCCCAACCTCTAAAACCGTTCAAGTGTCTAATCCTTGGGTCAATGTTTGTTTTTATCGTTCTGATGCACCTTTCACACATGCCCCCACACACGCACATCCATGCACACACATTTATCTTCTGTTATCGTGATTCACATTGTTTTGTAGTGATGTGACTTCATGAGAAACTACGTGGAGCAGAGAATATGGGCTTTTGTGGATTGGGGTTAGTAATGGAAGAGATATTCATGCATCGTTTTGATTTCCTGAGATCACAGTTGTGACACAGATGTTATATTTAAGATTGGCAGGATTCAATTTTTATTGGTAGACATCAATAAACATAGATTTCTCTGCACACTCACAGACCAAAGGAAAAATATTTCCATCGGTAATCATCAAAATGTATAGAAAGGGAATGTAAGGGAGAAAAAATCCAGGATGGGGGGTAAGGAAATGTGGGACAGGGGGTGCCACATGCACGTGCACACGCGCGCGCGCACACACACACACACTGCAGGTGGGCTGGGAAAAGCCCTAGCTGCAAAATAAATTGTAAAAAAAAAATCAAATTCTATCAAGTCTAATTATATTATTTGCATTACAGTAAACCCTTCAATTCCTCCTCATGTGAGGTGCTGGACACACAGAGAGAGTCAGTTCTTGTCATCTAAGCAGATCCTACAGAGAAAGGAAGTATTTTACCCCCATTTCAGAGCGAGAACTATGACACAGAGACAGCATTTTGAACAAGGTCATCCAAAGAGTCTATAAGAGAGCCAGGAGCTGAATCCAGATTGCCAGTCTGGTGTTTTAACCACAGGCCAAATGTTGGAACCACACATGCCAGCCACTGCTCATTGAGATCAGACTGCCAGCATATTTAAAGACTTGTGCTTGGACATTTTGTTTAGATGTTGGCAGCCCTGACCCTACTGGGACACGAGTGGGGGAATACTGGCAGTGTCTCCTCCTGTGTTGCAGCTAAACTGAGGATTTCAGATGCTAAGGCTGTCATGCCAGCACTTAACTCATACCAAACAGAACCAGTCGACCTCACTGACAATAGCTGCACTGAAATGAACACAGGTTCGGTTTTGGAAAATTTCATTCCAGTCTTATGCAAATAATTGTGATGCAAATAATAGCATGGCTTAGGACTTCTGCGCTCTGACCTCCCTGCTTAATGCAAGTGGAAGCAATACAAGTTCAGGGGCATTACACAACTCCTGCAACAAGCCCATAAGTAGGATCTTTCTAGAAGGGAGAATGTTGCACAGGGCATATCCATGAGCATCTTGCCTACTCTGACTTCCAGGAGGCTGCCAATACTCAAGTGCCCTGTCTCCTTAGTTGGGAGTTCACTAGAGGCACCACGGTCTCTTAGTTTCCAGCTGAGAGACTACGCTTTATCTTCACCCCCATGAAAAAGCAAAGCCAAATTGGCTACAGCCCATTCACTAGGTCTTCAAGTATGATTATGAACCACCTCATGTCTCTGAAGTCATCCCTGGATTCTGTGATGTGCCGCTCCAGATCTGGAGCTCAGTCTCTCGGCTGAGGCCCATTCTGTTATGTCAGGAAAGGCCAGGCCAGTTACCACCCTGGTGAAAGGTGAGTAGAGGTGCCTTAATCCCAGCCTTCACCTTAGAGTGGGCCATATCTCTATCAGAGCAGGATAGGCCAGGTAAGCTTCTGGAGGTGCTTGAGCCTGCTGCGGGAGTGACCCTGCAGGGCCAAGCATGCTTCTAGGAGGACCTGAGTGGGAATGGGAGGCCCTAACCCATAAGGTGAAAACCCCAGGAGGTGAAAACCCTGGCTGGGACAATGGGCAGGGCATGGGCCTGGCTTATTTAGAAATTCAGCAGCAGCCAAATCTTTGAATCAGATTTGGCTGAATTGATTCAGGAGTGATTGCAATCACCAGGTCAAATCACTGTCTGCCAAATCTGAACCAAATACTAACCACTTTGCACAGGCCTACTTTATATAGCATAAAGTTCCAGCTTCTCTTCCTATTGCCTTTGTGGAGCCCAGATTGGTTTCTACACAGTGGAGATCTGTGAGCTTAGCACGTGTACCTGGGTGCACAGGGGCTTACTAGCTCTTCTGATATACTGCATGACAGGCAAGGCCATTATTGGGTGTAAAACCAGTAACACCTTGGTTTGCTACCATGTGAACGTGCAATACCTGAGCCAAGGGTTTTAATACCTACCTGTAGGTGGAGTACCCCCTTTTCATACCTGGAATGTACACTGTGGCTGTAACCATAGTTCCCTGGCTATGCATTCCCTGGCTGCTGGGCAACCAGGCAGGGGCATTTCTAGACTTCATACACCAGGTGCAGGCAGACAGGGGTGGGGTATGCTAGGGAGAATACTGACTATTTTAGGAGGGATTCCCCACCTACCTAGCCTCTATACAATGGACGGCTGCTCCTGGAGTGTTCCATACATTCCAGGATACATTAGCCCTTGCAAGCTAAATATTTGGTCTTTCCTGACTTCAAATACTTCCTGAGCTCCCGGGATTGTTATTTTCATATATTTGCCTTTGTTTCACTTGAGTAGGTGTGGGGTTTGTAGATAGGAACTCTATTCTTGGCAGAGAGCAGAGTATTATTAACATTCCTTATCGTAAGAGTGTATATTATTGTGTGACATTGCACAGAGTAACCTTAAAATACAAGACCTCCCCCCTGTTATTTGTTGCCTGTTCTGAACATTGTTTTGGCTGTTAGCTGTTCTGCAGTGCTTTCAGATAGGTGGAAATAGCAGTAGATGATCTTTCTCCAAAATCCTGGTTACTCACTTCTTAGAAAAGGATGCCTTTTCCAGCGTATTTCTTGTGGCAAAGGGTCATGGTGTGACAGAGGGCAGGGCACTGCCTGCCTCCCCCACCCTGCTGAACAAGGCATTAACTCTATTTCAGCTTCCTGCTCCCCGCTCATGGGAAGGGGCATACTTTGTCTACTTGGGAGAAAGAAAAGCAATTTGAAAAAAAAAATCACTCCTGAGAGTGCTCTGGGGCATTGTTGTTGTCATCTCCCAATCAGCTGCATCACTTTTATGACAAAAGTTAATATTTTCCCTGACTAGGGAGAAGACTGCACACAGGCTGCTGGGAAAATTTGCATGACTACATTGCAGATACCTCTGCAAAACCCTTCCATCAAACCTAGCCTCCGAAGATTGTTGTGTGGTATGACGAAGTTTGAGGCCTAATGATTTTCAGAGTTTCCTCCTGGGTTTTGGTACATTTCACAAACTCCTAAACTTTGATTTAAAAATTGTCTATTTTTGCCCATCACTATACAATTCACACGTTGTAGACCTTTCACCCAGTCTTACTTAAAACTGTCTGGCCCATAGGAGCAGCTCTTTCATTTTCACTCCGCCTAATTAAAGCTATTTCAAGGCTACCGTTATTAAGGGAAAGTGATCTTTCTCTCTCGTTTGTAAAAATGCAGGGAAATTTGTTGTATTATTGCAAGAGCCGCACAAGTTAAGGCTCTGACAGCACTGTTATCTTTGCCACATTATATATTACGGTATTTTCTATTCCCATTTTCTGGGTCACTGTGTAGCTTGATATATTGCTAGTTATGTTCTACATTGTGCATCCCAAAAATGCAAGGAGTGCAAGCTGGCTGAGTTAACGGTGGTGATGGAAATCTTGAATTGTATATTTACTCAGTGTGATCCTACTTGTGCAGCCAAAATGCTGTGGGCTTTTCCATATTTTTAAATGTATAGTTTGTAACATTTCTATGACAGTTGGGTCTTACTTCACACTGACTAACTACAAAAGCTGAACTGTTCATCTCAATTTCATTGCAGCCTGGCAAAATAACCTTGCTCCACAGTCTAAGGTAAGAGAGACAGATGAAGCCCTCCCTCCCACCTTCCCTTCCCCCAAGCTCCACCACCCTGCAGCAGGAAGCACTGAAGCTAAATGAACTTCCATCCTCACGACCCATCATTTGTTCCTGGCGTAAATGATGTGCACACATGGCAAGGCATCATGCACTGCAGCTGGGAAGGATAATAGGAGAAGCTTCCATGGAACTTCGAGCATATCCAAGGTTTACCTTTTTTCAGAAGTTGCACAGAGTGTGGTCAGTAAAACTGTCTGAAAAGATTGCTTACATTTCTTTCCAATTATTATAGTAAAAATCCCCATCATAACTGAGACTGTTTAGCTTTTTAGCAACTGAAAATGTAACCATTTTGGCTGGTGAAACTTTTTCCCCTGAAAAAATTGAATTCAATTAGCTACTTTTTGTATGGTGGGGCAGGGGGAGAATAGTTTCTGGGTTGCCAAAAAAGCCCCAACAAATTTCACACGTTTTGAATTTTTTATTGTAAAAAAAAGTTAAGTTTTCACAAATAAAACCAAAAGTGGCATCGAAACCAGACATTTTTGCCAGGGTTCTTATCTTGGGAGTAGACGGTGACATGGCATCACCCGGCTCTTGAATAGCTTGGCAAGGAACACAGGGCCAGGAGACAGCTGTCTCCTGGCAGGGGCTGGGTGACTGCTCCCTGCCCTCAGAGGGGCTGTCTGCTGCCAGGGTGGGTTTCACCAGGGGAGACTGGGCAGGGACAATGTCCCCCTGTCCTAGCATCAGGGAGTTCCTGGTCCTAGCTCTCTGACTGGGGACAGAGTACTTGGAAAGAGATGCAGGGGAGTGGCAGGTCCCAGACCCCTGCCCCGATCCATCAGTGGGGTAGCTAGCAGTGAGCTCCTGGCTGCAGCTCTTTCAAAGCCCTGCACTCTGATCACTGGATTGGGGCACAGGACTGGGATCTCCCCCTGACCAAGACAGTTCCTAGCCCCTGCTCTGTGATTGGGGGCTGGGGGCTGGAAAGCCTGTTCTCAGCCCAGCTCCATGATGATGGAGCTGGGCAGGGAACAGACTCCCAACCTGTTCCCAGCTCCATCTCTGCAATTGCAATCACAAAGCTGCAGCTGGGAATACTCTCTGCAGCTCCCACTCCATGATCAGAAAGTAGGGGCTGGGAGTTCCCTGCTGCCAAGGCATGGGATCATTGTCCCCACCCAGGCTCTGGGGCCTTGGCAGCAAGCAGCTCCTGGGGGCAAGGAGCAATCTCCCACCCCTTACTGCCCAGCTGACCGGGAGCAAGTTTGCTTCCAGTCAGCTCTCTACATGTGCCATTTAGCACAGTAAGTAATCAGGAGTAAATATGCTACTTGTATTTACAGGTAGCAAATTTACTTGTGATTAGAGCAAATTACTGCACAGTAAGCATCTGCACGTGTAGACAGTGATGCTTTGCTGCACAGTAATTTGCTCTAATTACGAGTAAAGCATCTCATGTAGATGCTGCTAGTGTGTTGCGAAAGTAGATGCATTAATGGATTTTCAGCTACTTAGACACAGTGAAATAGGCTCTTAGTTGGGCACCTATATTGCATACAGATCCATGTGCTATCTATCTGTATATCTGTGTGCTAGCTACAGTAAGGAGTGATTTGTTTTGGAAGCCTTACAGAGCTTGGCTTGCTGAATGCTTTCACATGTCCCTAAAAAGGTAGATTGTAAACTAAGAGCGTCCACCAAGCTAGAGCTCTGGGATGGGTGTGTATCAGTGACTATGGAGTCTGGCTGATCAGAACTGATCCTGAGACCTACGGCAGCTTGGATGTAAGGTTTAATTTCTGTGACAGGCTAAAATCCAAAGAACCTGTGCTCAGGCAGTATGCCAAAGATGGCAAGGAAAGAGTCACCTGTTCTAACCTAATTAGACCAAGGGAGGCTTAAGAATACATGGGTCCAGCGAGATGGACCAAAGACAGCAGCCTGGGGAGGGCCCACCTGAGATGGATCGACCAGAGTTGTAGAATCCGGTGGGTTCAGCTGTGTTCTTCCAGAGAGGACATGCCATGAGGATGGCGGTCTGAGAACCTCAGATGGTGTGTAACATCAGGCTTATCACGTTTCTTTTGGCACTTCTGTGAAGAAACGTGGACAGACGTGGGATTCAGAGCCGTGACTGACCAACCTGGATGGAAAGAACATGGTCAGAGTCTCTCTCACTTTGAAAGACAGGCTGAATTTGGGTCTCCGTGTGCATGTGGTACAGGCCTGCAGGTGCGACTGTGAGGCAGTAAATCAGAACCACCGACTGTGGGCTCAGAAATGCAAGGTGCTGTGTTGAGGACCTGGCTCTTTGCCTTCTGTCCCTAGGCAGGAACACAAGAACAGACTTACCCTGAGGACTTGTAGCTTCATGTCCACTGAAGCATCGATAAAGGAGGTGAGGGTGTTCTCTCAGGGATGTGCAAATGTGAATCCTCATCAAATCACTGGGTGCCATCATCCTCTCTAAGGGACAATCTCTACCAAGCTACCCCTTGGGCAGTGCAGCTGCCCACTGCCCAATTAGGCCACTGTGCTTATCCTTCCACACGTAGGGGAGGGCTCCTACTCCTGAGGGAGCATGCAGGGGTAGGAAGCCACCACAGAGATCTACAAGTTGCTCAGGGAATACATTGAAGGAGGCTGAAATTTATTTGACCCTATTGTGTGACCTGGTGAGTCTCCTCAGGGAAATCTCTCCAACACCTTCCTCCTAAGGACCCTTCCAGAAAGGAGCAGGCCAATCCCATTTTTTTCTTTTCCCTCGCACATTATTGTTCCTTCTCCTCCAGCTGCTGGAGTAATTTAATTAAACTGTAATTCTGTGAATTTGGATCCTCTCCAATGGAAGGAGCAGCAGCTTGCCACCTCGAGGCAGGCAGACTCCTAGAGAGCCAGGCACACAGAACCAATAACACATTTAACTTGACTCATAAGTCTCATGATGACAGGTTTAAAAGAAACGCCACCTGGAATGAGCACAGCACTAAGTAGAGGCCTGGTGGGCAGCCCCATGTGGATAGTTCCCAGAGCCATGCTGTGGTCCCTCAGGTGTCTGGTTGCAGGAGGCAGGTGGCATGCTCCATCCCAACTGTGAAGCTGCTTTCTGCAGAGGGAGGTTGGAGGACCTTCTCCCCAAAACTCTGCTGGGAAAGGTTGAAGGAGCCACCTTTGGGAAGTAGCTGGGGAGCCAATTGGGAGAAGCTAAGTTCTTGAATCATCCAAGCTGGGGGAAAAAACAGGCTAAAAATTACAAAGAGCCAAAGCAACCAGCATTGCTAGAGCCAGAGGAGGCTGTCCCTCCCATTCTGCGACTCTCTCTGTCCCTGGGTGTGTCCCTTGAAGTGGGCTTAGACTAAAATCACCATTTTTAAGGCACTTGTCTATACATGTGCACCCTTAATACGCTTTAAAAATGGTGAAATAAGGCTACATGAGCCTAAATTTGGTACCTTCATAAAGCAGGTATCAAATTTAGGTGTGAATACCTAAGTCACATTAGTGAACGTGTAGACATGCTAATTCACATTAACATTGTCAATGAATAGACACTGCATTAATGTGCATTAGTGCATCTGCGCGAGCGCTAATGTGACTTAGCTATTTGTGCCAGATTTAATGCTCCTTAATGTGCATTAGCACATCCATGTGTAGATGCAAGCCTAAATCACCTTAATGCACCATAAATAAAGATGCATTAAGTTTAGGCATGCATAAATATACATGTAGACATGCTTCCTGCCTACCAGTCCAGGAAGTCCTTGACTCTGTTGCTTATTGAGGCCTTTGAGCAAATTTGCCCCTCCCATGAAGTCTACACGGAAACCTCCCATGAAATTTCCTGCACCTGTCTTCCGAGCGAGCTGTCTCCATGACCCTTTGCAACAGGTACACGACCTGGGCCAACCTAAACGTGGCCCGCACTCCTGTTCTTGGGGCAACTGCCCACCTACTGTCCTGCCATGCCTTGTTATTAATTATTTGGTGTTAATTAGCAGGCTGCCCTTGTACTGCCCTGCTGCCAGGGAGCGCTATCTGCGGCTCCGTTTCCTCCCCTACACCGCAGTCCACACCTCACCGATGCAACAGTCATTGACTCAGGTCTATCACTATCTGGCCCCTTCCTGTTCTCTCTGGGCCTTCCTTCCTTAGATGCACGCTCCGTCTGGTGCTAGGGCTCTCCCCAGCCCTATCTCACTCTGTGCCCTCTTCCCCAGGGCCTTATCTACAATGCTGCCCCCACCCTGGGGCCTTCTCAGTGATGCTACGCCCTCTCCTGGGGCTCACCACGCCCGTACCGGGGCTTCCCAATAATGAATGCTGCCCTCTCCTGGGGCTCTCCGTGCCCACACTGGGGCTCCTTAATAATGCTGCCCCCTATCTGGGACCCACCATGCCTAACTTGGGCTTCCCAGTAAGGCTGCCCCTTATCTGGGCTCACCGTGCCCACACTGGGGCTTCTCCATAAGGCTGCCCTCTCTCTGGGGATTCTCAAGCACCCTTCTCTAGGGCTGGGGTCTATGCACCCCGAACACTGTGCCCTCACTGGCACTGGGGTCTCCACTCCAAAGTGAGTCCCCTATGAGGCCTCCTCCAACCCCTAACAGCCCCTCCCAAACAACAACATAAATGCAAGCCCTTCGGCTATAACATAAACAGAAGCCACCAGGCCCTAACAACATCAGTCCAGTCCAGCCTACCGGGGAACACTCCTTCCCTCATTAGTGTCAAACGCTGCTCCTGTAGTCAGGCCTCCCCCTTCTTCCCTGAGAGAGTTCCTCCCTCTTGGGCCGCTGGCAGGGAACTGTCTCTGGCCCCGGCCCATAGGGTTTATAAGAGAACCAGGCCCTGCCCCCCCCCTCTGGTCAGCTGACCGTCTTTGGTTGCCCTGGCAACCCACAGCTGGACTCCTTAATCCCTGCTAGGGCTTCCTCCCTAGCAGTTTCCCCTCTTCAGGCGCAGAGCACCTCAGGGCTCTGTGACACCCTCCAACAGGTGCCCAACCACTTTCCTTTCCAGAACTCTCTAGGAGGCCCAAGGATCATATCAACTCATCTCGTCTTCTCCCTTCTCTACCACTGTTCTCTCTGTGAGGAACAGAAGTGTTGACAGCTGTTCCCCCACCAGCCTCCACTTCAACCTCCAACGATACCGTACTTGCAATTGTGTGACCTGCCCAGAATGAGAGTTTGCATCTTTGGCTCTGTAAAATGCTGACCTCAGGGATTTGATCTTGCACTGTACCTGGGTCCAGTCATGATTGTGCCCTCACACCTGCATGCCTTTTGCGATCTTGACATAAACAGGCTTATTCCTCCTACTTTCTAGCCTGCCCATGATCCTTTGCTCCAACCAAATATCTATTAAGTTCTCCAGTTCTTCCCAGGTCCAGTTGGGTCCATGGCATTGAAGGTATCAGCCTCCTGGGCCGTTGGCTCCATACTGCTGGCCTTGCTTTCTGAGACATGGCGAAGCAGTTTGTGGCCAACAGCACAAGCAATTTGTGAGAAGGGGCTGGCAAAATTTGGTGGGGGGAGGGAGTGCCTTTATACTCAGACTGGGCTTGCATGAGGGTCTTGGAAAATTCCAAGGATTGTGAAGTCATTACCTGTACGTGTCAAAACACCCAAAGGTGATGAAGCATCCAGTTTACCAAAGACCTGGTGATGGAGTAAATAAGGCCATTGTACTTTAGGATGGCTGCTCAATGGCCCAGAGTGCTGCAAAGATTGATACCTACCTGCCTGCTTGTGCAAAATAATTTTAATGCAGAAGCACGGCCTGTTTTCCCTAAAGTGGCAAAAGTTTTGAGTAGCCTAACAGGAGAGGAGTAGGCAAGGCATTTTTTGTTTGCAAGCTTGATTAGATCAGAACACCAGTGGTTGCTAAACTCGGGATGAAAGGATGTGCAAAAGACCCAATGCCCTGGGGTGCCATGGTAAAGTATTGAAAAAGCAGCTACACCACGCTCCAGACCACAGAACACCATAGTCCCTCCCCCCTGCTTGGTGCAGATGGGTGAGAAGCCACTGCTGACAGAGAGGAGCAAAGTGGAGAATGAGGATGAAATGCGTGACGATGGAGACAGTGTTTTACAGAGCAAAAGATGCAAACTCTCATTCTGGGGCAGGTCTCACGATCATCCCCTTCTATGACAAGCTGCCCATCATTTTCTCTAAGGATGCAGGTGACAAGCTGGATATGGAGACTCTCAGCACTGAGGTTCAGCTGGAGGCGATGATGGCAGCTGATACCACCTCCTGAGGGTGAAACCATGAGCATGTCTCAGCTGTATGCAGACCACTCCCTGCTCCCTGATGACCATGACTGGCAGGAAGAACAGTAGGTCACCATACACTTAGTTCCACAGAATAGCACAGATAATGAAGCAGAGGAGGTGCAGGGTCATGAAGAAACCCATGGGGCCGATACATCATCTGCTGCTACCGAGACCCAAGAACATGTTTGACCTGGTAAGTCTCTTGCCTGGCAGCGGCAAGAGGCATATTGCAACTCCCAGCAGGTGCTGGTTGGGTTTGGGTGTTGCAAATAATAAAAACTCATGATTTCCTGGCTTCTGCTGTTTATCTCCACATCCATTCTTACACTGGTTGGTTGCAAAGTTTGATTTTGTTCATTGTTTGAGTTCATTTTTCTGTTCATTTTTCCTGCCGCTTGCTGCATAGGACTGGGGGGGGGAGGGATTGGCAATTTTTCTTGCACAGGTACACAGGGGGGCATCAAGACACTCACCAACTCCCCTCGCCCCCCACTGCCACTGCAGTACACTGGATTGGCACAGTGTGGGGAGGTGCTAATTTGTCCAAGCCCCTGCACTAGTGGTGTAGTGGGGGGACAAGCCTGGGGTGCTGCCACCCTCAATCCTGCACACCCTGGACCAACTGATGGCTCCCTCTTTACGTCCATGCCTGGAGTGGCCACCCCATCAGCCACTGCCCTGCACCCTGAGAGGCTCATCTCTGGTTGAGGGAGATGCATTGTTTAGCTCAAATTTATTGTAAATGGGGCAGGTGGAATTTTATGGCCGTGAAGGAAGATATACAAGGTGCACAAGAGGACCCAATATGAATTCCAATGCTTTTTCTATCCTCCCTCCCTCCCTTCGAGTTTTAGATCCCCTTCCACCGCTAGCCACAGGCAAATTGATCCCTGTTGGTATGACAAGAAGCAAAAAAAAGGAAGAAAGAGAAGATGAAGAGGATGACAACACTTTGTTCAGGATTCTCTCAACAGCTGAACTATTATGCATTATAATTATAGTTGGCTTTCATCCTATAGACTTGCATGGACTTCTATTATAATGACAGGTAATAATTAAAATAATAATAAAAAATAATTCCTAATAATAGGAATCAATAATACTATTAGTTCCAATAGTAATATATTAATAAGGGTTTGTAATAATATTAATAATGAGTTATGAATGGTCAATAATTGTAATGGTTCAATTCCGTATCACAGAATTTCAAAGTAGCTTTTCACCACCCCCAGCTGCCTGTTGCAGCATACATACCACACAGCCTGGGTCTCCATCATATATATCTCTCCAATATACGTTATATAGACTTTTCATTACAGTTTGATTCCTTATGATGAGAAAGCAGATAGTGAGCATAAGGCAGGCATAAGGCGGGGTGATGCCCACCTCCTGGTTACTAGCCATAATGAACAAGCTCTTCCCTACGTCCCTTTATTCCCATGGCTGGGACTTCTGGCTTTTGGAAAAGTACCAAATTCTGAGCCTGGTGCCACTCCAGGAGGAGGGCAAGGCTTTCTTCTCTCCCTCCTCCTTTGTTGCTGGCCAGGACACAAGTGCAGCTGAGGCTATTTTCAATAGGACACTACGCAGTATAAAGTATATCATTGAGGGAACTCATGTTCATTGAGTGACCGTCCCCTTACTAGCCTACTATCAAGCAACTGTTGTTGTAAATAAGTAAATAAGCACATAAAGAAATGCATAATGAACGTGTGTCTAGCAAAAATTTGAAAGTTACTATGTACTAGATATTAGCATGGCCAACTCAGGCAGCTAGCTCAGTCAGGCCATGTATCTCCACTTGAGGGGGGCCCTTTGGGACCATGCCTGCCCCCACTTTTGCCCATCCATCTTCCTGCTGCAACATGTTCAGTAACCAGGAAGAGGCTCAGGATGCCTGCCTGCCTCCCTCCATCCTTCCCTCTCCTCCACTCACCCACCCAGTTTCTGGTGGAGAACAATGTAATGCGTTGCTAAAGTCTTTATAGAGTTGGTTTGTTTAGTCTTCTTTCTTGCAAGAAATGCTGGCTGCATACTAGCACTGGCCAAGCTTTTGACCTCCCTCCATCTGAGGACTGTCTACCCTACAACTTTCCAGTAATGCCATTACTCTATAAAAGTTGTGTAGTCATCAGCTCTCCAAAACCACTCCACCCATCCCCCATTGGCCATGCATGCCATATAGACCAAAAATAAAACACTGCTAGGACAAGCCCAGTAACCAGGAAGGGCCAGTAACCAGCTGGCTGCCTCCCTCCCTCCCTCCCTCTTGCCCTCCCACCCTGCAGCCCTCCATCCACCCCACATCTAGTGACATACTACATGTGATTGAAGAAAGGGAATACTCATACTTACTACTATCAAGCAACTGTTGTATAATAATACTGAGGGGAATATCAAGGAAGGGACCTTGGGATCATATTGTGAACTGGTGTTTTATCCTATTTTATTGTATTTGCTGGCAATATCTGTACTGTAAAAAATGTATTCATCAGTTGACTACCAATGGCATTGTTGATTAAAACAAAAATGTGTGTACTGTTTTAGCTTTATTGTGATTTCTCAATTGAATTGATTGCAATTCAGGTTACTGTGAAAAAGAATAAAGATGAGGAACAAAAAAATTCTGATTTGTACTTGCTCCTGCTTGATTTCAGGGCATGGGAGTGGTTTGCAGCCAGCCAGGGGTAGGAATGCAGTAGCTTCCCAGGCTGGATACAAAGCTGGTCAGGGCCCATATTTCACATTGGTTGGCCTGCCATTCAGGCACCTCAATAATATGTCTGAAGATAGCTATCTGCTGCATAACACTTCTGGCCTCTCTATAGGGAGCAGAGTGTTTTTTGAAACCCTGGCCTTGGTTGATTAGCAGTTCCTTGCTAGGGTGACTCCCTGAGGTAGCTAAGACCCATCTGAGAAGGATATACCAATACCTAGTGTAGGAGAAGGAAGTATTGCAAATTTCTTCGATTTGGATGAAAAGAAGTTCTCCCATAATGTATATGTCCCAAGTCTTCCAGATGTTGCACTGTGTGTTACTTCTTTGGCCTAGGTCCAGAGCAAACTGAGCACACAGGTATAGCTCTATCACGCTGCCCAGAGGGCTACTCTCACACCACCCCTTTCTCACCAGGGTCCCATTCACTCCACTGGCTCTCCTCCAGCCTCTTTCATGCTGCCGTCTCTCCTGGGCCACATTCATGTTGCCCAGCCTCATCCAGCTTTGGGCTTGTCTCTCCACACCTCAGTCAGTCCTGGCGCAGTCTGTTAGGCATCTCCTGCTGCCCTCATCTGAACGTTCGCTGAGCAACTCTACAACTGTTAGCCTACATTGCTCCTGGCCCCTTCCTGGGCCCCTACTCACTCACCCACTCTCAGGGTCTCTCTATCCATCGCCCTTCTCTCTCAGAGCCTCTACTTATGCCCCCAGGCTTTACCCTGCTGCCTGGGCACGGCTCCCTGTCCCTCTTCTGGCCTGGACTCTGCCTCAGGGCTCCTAACGAGCCTGGGCTCCCCCTGCTCTGCTGGAACAACACCAGGGATGTGAGGCTGGGGTTATAAGGTGCCCCTTCCTGCCTTTCACCAGGGAGGTAACTAGCTTGGCATTTTCCTGGGGGCTCCCACACTGCTAGGAGCCCTACCAAGGCACCCTTCCCCACTAGGGTGCAGTTTCATGTCTTGCCCAGGACAACAGGAGCCTCCACCTCCCCATAACCCCTTCCCGTACCTCCAGGTCCTTGAGCAGGAGCTCAGTCAGCTGATGTTGCTGCTTTCCTTACTAGCAGCCAACTTCCCTCTTTATATATCTGGCCTGTGTTTGAAAATGGCTTCTGCAATCAGTTACCTGGCACTTGCCGAAGGTGCATTGCCACAGTCTGTCAGAAAGATTTCAACCAGCTCTAGTCCTGCTGCTTTACAGGATGATATGCAGGTGAATAATCCAAGCAAGCAACTTGGAGCCAACCAAACCCTCATCTCCCAGCCTCTTACATTAAACTGCTTAACATAACCATGTTTGTGAGTATGTTATAAACCTGGGCAGAATGTCGCCTACTGAGTATGATCAGGAGACACCTGAATGCTAAAATCTGTACAATGTATTTGGACTAAATGCTAAAAACTGTCATTATATGGCTGGCTGTGCGTCATATGAGTGCATTAAGTGAAGTAGGAAGCTGACGATATTTTTTTTTACTCTGACTTCTAGGTAATTTGGGCAAATTATCAGGGAGAGGTAGGAACTAGGAATGGTCTTTTTTTTTTTTGCTGAAAAATGTTAATTTAGCAAAAGCAGGACAATTTTAGGGAAAGCTATAATCTGTAATCAGAAGGAGAGGCCTTTGATATTCACTTCAAGCTTAAAGGAGAGATTTTTATATCCAGGAAAGGAAATCCATGACGAATGCATAGAGGATTCCATATGGCTGCCAAGCTGCTCCAGCTGCTCCTTGTAGTTGATAGCTAAATGGACAATGCATTCTCAACTTTCACGCATTGTCTGCTTGATGACTCAGTTTCCATCTGAGTGTATTGTGAAGGCCATCTCCTGTGCCCGGTAGACATATCATGCTCTGGCATTGACAAAAAATGGTTGCTGCATTTTATTCATTCATCTCCAAAACAGCTCTCAAGAGTTTTACCCTGACTCATGCTTCCTGTTTTGTGGACATAGTTCAGCTGTGATGCATAGTTAGGGACCTACCTAAGTTGTGCTGACACAATGGGTTTTTCAAGACCTGCTTATGGTACATAGAATCGATTTTGCAGGCATTTCCTGGCAGCCCCACCCCTCACTGCTGATTGGTGAAGGGGCCCCAATGGCCCTGCCCCACACTGCTGATTGGCAGAGGGCACTTTCACTCAGTCTACATCACTACTGCCTTCTTTGCCCCACCCCTCACCACTTATTGGCAGAGTCTGGCTCTTCTCTGTCTACC
This sequence comes from Caiman crocodilus, assembly GCA_030014935.1. Lineage (NCBI taxonomy): Eukaryota > Metazoa > Chordata > Crocodylia > Alligatoridae > Caiman > Caiman crocodilus. The sequence continues at coordinate 5,865,614 of JAGPOW010000145.1, forward strand.
TCACTGCAGCTTTTTGGGGGGGTTGATTTCATTGAAAGTCACAGTCAATGCTAAATTTTGCAGGGGTTGCAGACAACACCTTTTTTTGCAGTTTCTGTGAAATCCGTGAAACCACGATTTAGGTAGGTTCTTTCTGGCTGGGATTCCAGATTGGAGCTGACTGGTCAATTTCCACTTGCATCATAATATTTCACGCTTACAGAGTTGCTTTCTTCAGAGAATCCCTGATGTTATAATATAACACATACTCTGCCACCTGCCCTATAAAAATGCACTAATATCTATCTATAGCATATAAATTGAAGCATAGACATTTACATAACTTGCTGAGGGCTATATGACTCTAGTCCAGTGAAAGGCATAGAGTCCAATATGTCCTTTGTGTTAATAAGCTAGATAGAATGGATAGAATTCATGCTAGATGTAAACTAGATAGAATTGGCCTGACCCTCTTCTCCTCCATATATACTTCGTATACACCTTACAACTAAAACCTTCAGTGTAGCTTTGACTGGAGTGGAGTAGCAGACAATGTAAGCCAGATGAAGAATGGTGTCATGGCCCTTAGTGGTATCCTCAGGCTACCTTTGCATCTGCTTCCCTTTGCATCATCCCTGGAGTTCTCAAGCTGCCTCATTTCTCAAGCTGGCTGAGCTGCCCATTGGTGGTTTAATGTATTTGGCTCGATATGAAGTCTACTGTAAGAATATTCAAAAGCAAATTCCATAGCATTAGGAGAAAGGGACAGTAGGCATCATCAACAAATGATTTATGTATAGAGGAAGACAACTTGGTGCTGACCTTTCTGGTGTGCACACTGCCTTTGATTTAAGAGGGCTTTGCAGCTGCCTTAGGAAACATATGTTTACTTCTGTAGAGCCTTTTTCCCCTCCTTCCTTCCTCCACTCAGTGGTCTGCTTTGAGCAGGATACCAATAGATAATTAGAAAGTTTCCTTTTTCCTGGAAGTTCAAGGACTTTGGAGAAAGCAATCTTTTAAACTGATCTCTTTCCTCATTCCCATGAGATGGCTCCTTTACCAGTCACTTGTGGGTTTGACTGAGATCCTACCTTGGACTTGGCAGCAAGCTCTATTCAGTAATTCATCCTCGATAGTCCTACTGCTGCTTCAGATTGATGATGTTTTCCCCTTCCCTTTCTCTTTATATTGTCACTTAACTACTCTGACTTATAAAGCTGTTAATCTTTCACATGCATGCTTACGTTAAGCAGCTTAAGAGCACTGCAAACACTTTATCCTCATAAAGATTGAACTGCCCTGATATGAAACTTGTAGTTCTAGAATAAAACAAAATTTACGTATGCAAATAAAAACTGAAGGTCAGGGACAAGAAGAGAAACTATAAAAATTTCTGGAACTATATTAGAGAGTTTAAAAAGAGGAGACCAGGGCTTGTTTGGCTCCAAGCTACCTCTGTGCTCTGAGTCAGCAGCAGCTAGGAGTAAAGGAGGGACAAGTAAAGAGGCAGTAAAGGTGGAAGTCTACAGTCCAGAGGAATGACACTGTTTATGTTCACAGGCTGGCTGCAATGATAGCATATCCTTGGCTGGAAGAATGACCCAATGACAGGCATCTCTCCAGGATACTAGGGACTGCAAGAAAAGCTGGTTGTGAATTTCTTAAAACTATTTTTTTCACCAAAAATGCTAGTTTGCCTACAGCTAAACCATTTGTAGGAATGGCACAGGCTCAGTTAATGCAGTTGCTGATCTGCTCATTGCTGCAGAAGTGCTAAGAGCCTGGTAGTCAGTACAGTGGGAGAGTAAGAAACCCAGGTTCAAGTCTCTACTCTGAATTGGGTGGAGCAAGGACTTGGACTTGGATTTCCCACGTGCCTGGTGATTCTCTATGCTTGCTATTTTTCTGTAAAAAAATCCATTTTCATCCCAATGTGGAATGGGAAAAATAAATTTTAACAACTTTGGTAGTTGTACCAAGCCAACCTAGCTATATGTACACTGGAAGGCAGAAACTCCCACTACATTGCATGGAATATGAAAGAAGCCTCTCTAGCAAGCATAGAAGTAAATGGAGCTAATATCTTGGGAGGAAGTTACACCAACCACTTCTGTTGACCCCCAGCAGTGGCAAAGGATCAGCACCCCTGCTGATTTGGTGTGAAGCATGCAGGGTCCTCACGGTCCCTTTAAAAGTGTGCAACGAAGATTGCTGGTTGCTTTCATGTTTTCAAAACAAGGGGTTTTGAACAGGGCCCCTGCTCCCTCTGCAGTGCAGCATGCCAAAACATGGGGGCTTCCACCCACTGTGGGGAGAGTAGCCCAAGGTATTTTTCTGCCATCTCCCTGAATACAGGTGAATGGTAGGCTGTGCAAAGCTTCAGGTGCTGATTCAATTCGGAGGAGATTTGACCTGATTCAGTGGCTGAATTTCCAAATCTGAATCAAATCAAGGGACAAAATAAAAAGTCTGAATTGATTTGAACCTCTCCAAATTGATTCGGAAAAGATTTGGAGAGTTTCAGTGATTCAGGCAGTCCCCGCTGGCTGCAGAAGGGAATTGGACCAGGAATCTATGTTGGTAAGTAGGGGGCAGGGGAGGGGAGGGGGCTGAAGGAAGTGGGGGGGGACCATGGGGGAACCCCTGCCAGGCCCCATCCCCTGGCTGCTTCCCCAGCTCCCCCTCCCCACTGCCCCGGACCTCTGCCCGCTCTCCTACTCCCTCCCATGGCTGCCCCGCCTGCTCAACCTCCCAGTTGCTTTTAAAGAAGCTCCCACTCACCAGCTGCTGCCAAGTGGGGAGGTGGGGGGTGATCCCCACTGCCTCCCACTGATCCACACTGCATGAGGGGCTTTGCCATGAGTCGCCGGACCCCTGCCCACTGTCCCGGGTCCCCCTCCCCATGGCTGCCCTGCCTGACCCAGCTCCTGGCCCCATAAAAAAAGAAAAAAGCCACCACTCACTGGATGCTGCAGGAGCCTTGGGGCTTCTGGAGCTCATGGAAGAATCCTCCACACACTGTGGGGCAGTGGGGGGCAGCAGGGATCGCCCCCCTGCCTGGCAGCAGCCAGTGAGTCCAGGTTTTTTTTTCTGTTTTTGCTTAAAGGGCTGGCAGATGGGGCAGGCGGGGCAGTCACTGGGGGGGCTGGGAGAATGGGCAGGGACTCATGGTAGAGGCCCCCCGCATGGCGTGGGGCAGTGTGAAGGCAGCAGGGATCACCCCCTGCCAGGCAGGAGCCAGTGACTGCATGCTTTTTTTTTTTCAAAGAGTGGGGAGCTGGGGTGAGTGGGACAGTCATTGAGAGCGGGTAGGGGATGGGGTCTGTGTGATTCAGAGATTCGGCGACTCAGCAGCAGACGGATATCCAAATCAGATTCAGTTGAATCGATTCGGGACAGTAATATGAATCACCAAATCGAATCAGTGTCCCCTGAATTGGCCAAATCTGAATCCAAAGTGAATACCAGCTGTTTCGCCAGGCCTAGTGTCACCAGCAATGGCAACCTGTGGCTGTATCTGTAGCTCCTTTTCCAGATAGGGAAGCAAATGGAAGACTCCCTGATCCTTCAGCTGCTCAGATAGTCCAGACTTCTCTAAAAGGACAACACATGTCAAAAAAGGCATAGCAATAATAGTCTTGTTTAGATGAAGATTGGGCTCCAGCTGTACTGTTTCCTTGGCAGCAATAATGGTCACAAGGAGACCTTTCAGTGGGGTTTAATGACTGGCCAGCTACTTCCCTACTCCAATCTATGTCACAAGAAAGATTTATATTTACGACTTGCCCATCAGAGCAGACCAATCAATAAGGTGTATTTTTGAAGCACTTTGTAAAGATAATTTTCCTTTGCTTCAAGGCACTGGCAACAAGGGGATTTTCTACTGTTCCCCATAACAGGTTGTAACACACCCTTCTGAAGCGTTCTGCTCTCTGCTAAATTGTAGAGGTGACCTGTTGAGTCAGCTGGTTCATCCTTCAGGCCAAATCAAGATCGAGTCCTACAGTCTGTACTCCAGCCCTGAGTCTAGTCATGTTTTTAACCACAGAAGTAAAGGGAGTAGCAAGGGTACGGCCAAAGATTTTGAAAAAGAGACGGATACCAGCCCCCATGTAGGATGAAGCGCAATGCTAGAATGACCATTAGCACTCAACCTGACTGGTCTTCATTGCGTGGATTTGCATCTTTTAGCATCTGCTTTCATCCCAGGCCCTTTGCATCTCCCAACTATATGCAGAATGACTTGTAGTTATAAGGTATGGTTGGGTGATAGCTTCACCTTATGAAACAGTGCTCAGGACTGTAACTTGAAGGCAGCCTATTATATAAGCCAGACCCACCTCAAATGCAAGTTGGGCTTCCAGCTTCCCCCAAGGGATGCAGTGGAGGCTGCTGTTAGCTAAGAGTGAACCTGAGCCCATTAGTAGCTATAAGTTAAGCTCAGGCCATAGGAACTGAAGACACCCGTTCTGGCAATGATGAAGTGGCTGGCTGTTATATTCCCCCTGGGACAGCACTCAACGGATAAATGATTTACTCACTCTATACTACTTAATGCCTCTTCCACAGTTTATTTCTGGTTCTAATAAAAACATTTCCGTCTCAAAGGGAAAATCTAAGAAATGAGACAGAAGCGCAAAGACTAAATGAGGCCCAAGGACCCACGCAGTGCCAACTGTTGCTCTGCAGCGGGAGGGCCGATGACTCTTCCTTCCTTCTATTATTAGGCCTTGTCTGTATTTGCCCTAGCATCCACCACTCTGTAGTTGTGTCCTGGTTTAGACACAAGCTGCTCTCTGCAAAAGAGCTAGAAAATTGGCTGAGTGGCACCAATGCAAATTGTAACCCAGGGCTGTTCATCCTGCCCACATGAGAGATTTGTATCAGGTGTAGCTACACCAGAGGCTGAAACTGGGGCAAATCCCTAGGCCCCAAAAGCCTTATATTACAAGGCTGTCCAACCCAATGGGCCTGTTACAGCCAGTGGTACAGATTGCCGTTGACACAACAGCCAACTTTCATCTCTCCAGCAGGGTAAATGCAGTTTCCTCTTGCTGCCAGGCACCATTACAGGCCAGAGGCTTCTAAAACTGATCTCCAGCAAGAACTAAGCCCAGTACCTTCATCTTATTCTACCTTTAGTTTTTACTGTGACCAGCTGAATTCATTTGGCAAGGTTTTTTATCTCCCTGCCTTTTTTTTGTAGATGGAGGAATGGCTGTGAAAACCCACCTATTATAGAACTGCAGCTAAACAGTTAACCTTTCCTAAGGCCTGTGGCATGAATGCCATTTATAATTGTGTTTTCTGAGCAAGCTATAAAAGTGTCTCCTATCAGTTTTCTGGCTGAGAGTCATCAAGAGTTGCATCAGGGATGAGGTATAATTCAACCAATTATAACTGGCAGGTTATGCTGCACTTGTAAAGTACGGATTTTAAAGCCTGCAATTGCTGATAAACAGTATTACAGGCAGAGAAGAGAAAAATCTATTTTCAGAGAAAGGGGGAATTGTGCACTTAACCCCTTCTTCACATGGTCCTGCTGTGGGGTTGCCATATGTTAACTTTCTGTCTTCTGTGACCAGTGGGATGATGGGACATCCAGAGATGTAATCAATATATGTTGTATGAGGCACTGTATGGGAAGAGCTGTCTGAGTGCTCAGCACCACCTCAGGGCTTTTGATACTGCTGGAAGCTCTTGGCACCACACTGCAGGAAGGTGTCCCAAACTTTCAGCACAGCCCCTGGACTCTGTAAGGAAGGTGCAGCAGGACCCAGGGAGGAGACCTCTCCTAATCCCATCCCGGCCTTTCCCTTTTATATTCCATTTAGATCTGAAAGGGTAAGTGTTTCCCTTTCATACAATTAATTGCAATCTTGCTATTAGATAAATTGTCCTTTGGTTTCAGTTCAGTTGCTTTAGAATTACAGTTACATCACCCAGGAGCAGACACACTGCTCTGACACGGCATTTGTGTCGAGGAGGCGAAAGACTAATAACTTGTGTTAAAGTGAAATGAATCACAGTGAGGGCGAAGACAGCTACCTGGATTAGGAAAGAACACCCTTGCCTTTGCAATACTGTCCAGCTCCCCTGAGCTAGCCCCCCGCAGCGTGTTCAACTACATAAGCAGTGTAGTGATCTTAAAATTCTTGCAAAGTGTTTGGAAACCAATGATGGAGAAATGCTGTGGTCTTGATTTTCAGAATTGCTGAGCAGATGCGGTTCCCAGGAGCTGGAGCTGCAGCTGCGTGTCCTCAGCACTTCTGAAAAAGCAACCTCTTCTGTGAAATGCTCATCTTGTGGAGAGACTATGAGAGTAGGTGTGTTAATCTTACCACTAGAGAGAGCCCTCACAATACTTGGATAGCAATAAAAGCAAGGCTGACGGGTAAGAAGTGCTGCATTGTTTAATGTAAGAGGTACACACAGAGAAAGCCAAGACCTACCATGGCAGGCACCAGTTTTTGATGGTTGTACAAGAGGAAGGAAAAAAAAAAAGGCTGGGAGGAATTTACCGTTTTTATCTATATGTTTATCTATCGCACAAGCCACAGGGAGTCTTTGTGTGGGAAGTTAACATGAGTTTGACCCATAAAAAGTACATAGAGCATTGAGATGTTTCCAAAATATATGCTTTACTCAAACACACAATATTCTTGGATGAAATTCAATGGCCTGTATTGTAAAAGAAGCTGATGAGATAATATATGTATGAGCTGCCCAGAGGGTTTGATGTTGGGTGCCCAAATCTCCCAGGAGACATCAGATAACTTGGCCAAAGAACAACAACAAAATCACCCTGTTTTGGAATTGTTCTAACGATACTCATTTACCCATGGTGGCAATGCTATGTCATTATATGCACACCTGGAAGCCTTGAATAAGGAGATTGTTGGAGAACTTTGTTCCCGAAACGGGGACAAAGAGGCTGATCAGCTCACTGAAGAGACTCAGCCTGAAGTGAAGCCAATTGCTAGGGAACACCACCCTTGACATGGAAGATGAAGTCTGCTTCACATTGAAAGGGAAGAAGACACTGTAGGGTTTAGCAGGCTAAGGTGTGTGTCCTGCTCACACAGGCAAAAAACTGACCTTCTAACCTCATGCCTGATACCTATGCTCATTTTCAGTCTAACTTGCAAAGAGCAAATGCAGCAGATGCAATTTTTTTTGGCTCCTGTCAAAAGAGTGCATTAAGTGCTGCTTACACCTGCAGCTTTATTAGGGTTGTGACCCAGGTCTGACTCCTGCCATCTGGATCATAATCACAACTTCATCAAAAATACAGATCAGGCTCTTCCAGGTCTGACATCGCACCAAGAACATGCTGAGGCAGATGCGCTGGGAAATGCTACCGTGTCCCATAGTACTTACTATCTGTTAGCGAGCACTAAATAACCGTGGCCTCTCTTTAGAGTTTATGCTGGAATATAGCTGGAGTAACTCCAGCTCCTACAGAGTCACATTGATCTAAAGTGTGTTTAAGTGAGAGTACTATAAGCCTAGCATAAACTCAAGTCGAGCAGTGCTGGGCCATGCACACTACACAGACCAGGTCAGAAGTTCAGCGTACACTTTTCAGCTGTTCTCCCATACCTTACACATATACCAGTGCAGCTCCACTGACTCAGTGGGAGAACACCTGATTTCTATTAGTATCAGTGCAAAATCAGAGCCAGTTGGCCAGCTCCTCAGTGGAAGCGTCTACGTGAGAGACTACTGCATAGTAGCATCAGAAAAAAAAAAACCTTTATGGTGATGGCACTGAACAGTAAGGCAAGTATGCAAGTATTAAATGACTGCAGAGTGACAACTGCACAGTCCACCGCTAGTGTAGACACAGCCAAAATCAACCTTGTTCCACTTCATCAAAGACTCTAAGCCAATTTGTCTCCTCCAGGCTTGTATCTTGCATGACCTTTTCTTTCAAGATAGTGAGTACCTTTCACAGCTCACACTGACTCACAGGCCTTGACCCTTAAGAGTGTTGTAGGTGCTTTCCATTACTCTAAAATTTGGGTAAAGGTTCAGGTCAGCTATTCTGAGAGATTCCTGCATTTAGTAAGGCTTGTCTGGATCAAGGAGTCATTGAACCCGGGTTTCCATTCTGCCGCTGCCAGGGAATCTCTGGCATTAAACAAGTCACAGAGGGTGCGTCTACACAATACGCTTAACTGCTCAGTAGCGTAGTTTACTGCACATTAAGCACGCACATCTACGTGTGCACATGCTTACTGTGCAGTAAAAAACCTTGATCATGGGGAAACTTGATACCTGCAAACACAAGTATCACCTCTCCTGCCTCAGGGCTAGGCTGCCTCTATGGCAGCTCCTGCCTTGGGCCTGTAGAAGTATACAGGCACTTTGAGCCCTGAGGCACACCATCAGGCAGCATGCAGGTGCTGCCTCCCTGGCTGGGGCATAAAGGTGCGCCAGTGGAGGGACCACCAGCTGGCTAGCTCCATGAGGAAGCACCCTCATGCCCCAGCCAGGCCCTCCACAGCACAATGAGCCTGGTCGGAGCAGCCCTGGGATGCTGCTAGCTAGGCGCAATATACTCCGATTGGGCTCAATATACTCAAAGGTTTTTTTGCTTCCAGGCACACATTCAAATGGCGCACTTAGGAGCAAAAAACTTCAGACCAATCAGCTCCAGAGTGTATTTGTGTGCAGTAATTGCACATGTAGATGTGCCCACTAGTCATGTGATAAACTCCTTCTTGATCCCAAGTATGGCCCAAGTGGGTTTGATCCTGAGTAGAGGGGCAAGAACCTCTAGCCAGAAACCCCTGGTTTTAGTCCCAGCAGGAGAATTGGCACATTCCAGGCAAAATCCCCAGCCTTGGCTGCAGCCAACACACAATGCTTCTAAGAAATGCAAAAAAATAAAAACCCATGACAACAGGAAGGGAAAGAAATTCCTGTAGCAACCAGTAAAGCCCAGAAGCATGGAAAAAACAAGCACACCCCATTCTGCTCTGCAGCTTGGGGACAACAATCGTAACTCCACACATCTTCCTCCAACTGGACAGCCAGAATTCCCCTTTCATTATCCTCTCCATAAACTTATCTAGCTTCTTCAATCTTCTTTTATAACTTATCCAGTTGTGGAGATCTGCTTCATTCTCATGTTGCAGAGCATGGTCCTCTCCAATATCCACCTGCTTCAGACTGCATAGCTCTTCTCACTGTTTCCCAGGGATCCTTGGAGAGGAAAGGTGCTCTTGGGCTTCCAGTTGTTACTCTTTCTCGAACAGTCCAGCACAGCTATTCATAGATCATCCCTGCCCAGTGCTTGTCCAGTTGCTTCTTGAATCTCCATTGTTGGAGGTAGTCAACAGCTAGACGCTCTGTTCCACTGCCTCACTGTTCTAACAGTGAAAAAGTTTTCCCTGATACCCTTTCTAAACCCACTTTTCTGCAACTTCAAGCAGTTGGTCTATGGCTTGGTCTCTACAGCAATTAGGAAGGTGTTCTCGCTCTTCTTTCTGGCAGCCTCGCAGATATATAAAGACTGCTATCATGTCCCCTCTTAACCTTTTCCACAGGCTGAACATGACTGTTTCTTTCAAATTCTTATATGCCTTCCAAGCCCTTTACCATTTACGTCAGGGGCCTCTGGACCCTCTACAACTTCTCCATATTCTCTTTAACATATGGACCCCATAACTGCACACAGTCCTCTAGATGAGGCCGAACTAGAGTTATCTACGTAAAGAGACACTATCACCTCCTGGATCTTTCATCTAATGCTCCAACTGATGCAGCCCAAAACCACATTTGCCTTTTGTGCACCTGCATCATGTTGCAGACTCATTTAGCATTGGTAATCCACCAAGATTCCTGGAGCCTTTTCATTAGCATTGCCCTCCAGCCACTCATCACCTATTTTGCGTTTGCGTTCTTGATTACTCCAAGGTGTAGCACCTTGCATTTGTCAGCAGAGAACTGCATCCCATTAGCTCCAGCCCAGCTTTCCAATCTATCAGGATCCTTCCATACCAGGGTTGAGCAAAATGGCGGATCTGGTTGGTGGCCAGACTCCATTTCCCAAAAGCCCCTGCCAATGTTGCTCTGGCAGGTCTTAGTGGAGACTCAGTGATGTACTGTGGGTCTCCAGTGCCCAGGGGCCAATGCTGGTATTTGCGCCTTCCTTCCCCTGTCCTTCTCATAGAAATACTTAAAGTCATGTTGCTTTAAGTATTGAACTCTGAGGGGCCTGACTGGCCCCCTCTCCAGGCTGTCCCCCAGGGACCATAACCCCTCCTTCCCCCCACATCGGTCCGCCACTGTGGGGACCCCACGACTGACAGGGCCATGACAGCACAGGGCCAGAGTCTCCATCAAGACCGGCCCAAATGGAGCTGGCAGGGATTGTGGCTGGGCGGGGAGCTGCTCCAAGCCCCAGGCTGAGTCCAGGATCTTGTGACGGCGACAGCGTGTGCTGCAATATGCAGTGTGAGGAACATGTGCATGTGCTGCGTGCAGCCTTGCAGATGGGTCTGCAGCACCACATATTGCATGTGTGCAGTCATTTTGATGCACTCAAGAGATCCATAGAGAACTTCTGCCCCTGCTACAGAGGAAGGCAAAAACTCCCCAGAGTCCATACCAATCTGACAGCACTGTAAAATTTCTTCCTGATCCCTAATGTGGTGGGTGATCAGTCTGACCCTGAGCAGAGGAGCAAGACCCTCACTAGTCTGAAACCTCTGGGTTTTAAGTCCAGTAGGACCATCTGCACAGCCCAGTCAAAATCCCCACCCAATACCCATTGCTTCTGAAGAAAGCAAATAAATGCACAGATAAATAAAACCCTCAGTGTTGGCAACAAGAGGAGAACAATTCCTTCCTGTTCCTATGTGGCAATCAGCAAAGATCATAAGCATGGGAAGAAACAGACCAACCACGCTCCATTCTGCATCCTGGGCTAGAAACAGACATTATACATAAGCCAGTTTAAGTGATCAGAAACTGGTTTAAACCTATAACAGGATAGATGTTCAGTGCACATAAACCAGTCTGAGAATGGCTGAAACCTCAATATGAGATAAACCTGGTTGAATGTAGCATCAGACTTAACTGATTTGGCTCAAACCAGGTTATGCAAACCAGTTTATAGCTGTCCCAGACCCCTTGTTGGTTTAAATTAAATCAGACTCCCCCAGCATCCTAGCATGCTCTCTGGGTAGGGCTCTCTGCTCCCCAGCAGAGCTGGCCCCTCCCCTCTGCTCCCTGGCTGCAGCTTTGGCAGTCTCTGCAGGTGTCCCCTGGCTTCTGCTCCGTCGCCCCCCTCCCCACTCTCTGTTAAGCAGACACCTCTCAGCATTAGCTAGCAGACACATGCTGGCTACCTCTGAGCTGTAGCAGATGGGACAAAGGCAGAATCAACAGGTAGCTGGTAATGTCCTTTTGTTGTTTTCTTAATGCAGTGATAAACACTGAATTATAGGTGATAATCATTCCCACGTGGGCTGGTCAAGACTGGGGGGAAACGCCTCCCTAATCATAGTGTCCTGCCAGGGCCTGGCCATGCCTTCCTCAACTCAGCCCTGTGGAAGGGGCGGGAGGGCTGCTCTAGCATCCCCTGTCTTCTAGCCTGAGCCGCTGCAGGCATGTGCCTGCATTTCTGGGATGTCTGTCTGATTACAAAACTGATTTAGCCTAACCTGGTTAGACAAACCTGCAAAGATTGAATCAATTCAGGCTCAGGCTTTTTGAGTGTCTGCCTCTATTCCTGGAGGCAGGAAACTTCATCATTCACACCCCATAACTGGACAGCTAGAATGCCATTGTCTGACATCCCATTTATCCCAGTCCCTTTAAACTTCTCTCTCTGTAGTCTTCCATGTTTCAGCTGTGAGAGTCCTCTGATCATATCTCACCTAATCAATTCTCCATCATCTTAGAGGCCTTGGAGACATCTTCTTTCCTGTTCTCTTCCTGTGGCACACACTGTAGTTTTGACCTAGCACAAGCCTTTGGGATTGATAGATGACATCGTAATAGAGTGTGTTTGTTGGCTGATTTCCTGAGAGACCAGAGTGGATAATTTAACTCCTTTCTGGCCTTGAACTCTGTAAAACTACAAAACATTCATGTCACTTTGGTGGCCAAAAGTCATCCTCTGGAGGTAGTGGTCAGTCACTGCCTTTCTGGACACCTAAAAGGAAAGGATCCATTTCTCTTACCTGTACCTTTGGCTTTTTTTCCCCCTTGGTTGTGAAATGCTAGCTCCAAACAGCCCAGCCATGGTTCTGTGATTCTCCTACCCATTATTTACCAGGTGGATTGGAATTCAGGGTTGGAAGGGTCCTCCTGGGTCACCAAGTCCTGTCCTCTGCATTTGCAGGTAATCATTTACCCAAAAAATCCTAAAAAATTGTCCACTTTAAACCATTCCTTCCTACACAAATACCAGAACCACAGAACATATTACACCTCCATATTACACCCTAGAACCTGCCACAAGCAAAAACAAGGAAGACATGGGCACTACCATGCTCTGCCACTGCAATGACACAAAATTGGTTAATATATGCTCAGAGGATCTGAGGAAAAGGATCATACCTCATGCTACAAAGAAAGGCAACTCTCCACTCCAACACACACACACACCACCCATCCTTGGAGGAAAAATTCCTTCCTCACCCTAAATCTGGGAATTGGTTTGACCCTGACTAGTTGAATTGAGGGGGTGCAGAAGAATTGCTGAGGTTGTTAGCTCTGCAGCCTGAAACCTCTTCTGAAGCAGCAAGATGAAAAGGAGCGTTCAAGGGTTTTGAGACTCTAGCACTTCAAAAGGTTTGAGGATTATGGGGTCTGTTCATGAAGGTAAATCTGACCCTACCCTGGTAAAATCCTGTTCTTATTAGACCAAATTATTTTCTCAGATGATGGAAAGGCAGCATGATGAGCACAGCTGGGTGTACTGTGACAGAGGACAGACCCCTAATCACAATTTATCCTAATTTATCCCAGTCCCCTCTTCCCATCATCTTCTTTTTCCTAGACTGTTACAGTGTCTGATCTGATTAGATAAAACACTGGGATTTATTCCTGCATGGCTAGTGATGAGCGGGTTGGATGTGTGGATCACCACATGGGACTAAATGGATAGGTTTCTGGAGGGCCACGTGTATTTGAAAGTCCCACCTATATGGATTCAGTTTCAATCCTCTCCTTTGACATGTTTTTTTTTTTTTTTTGATTGCTATCCACCTCTCAGTTACACAACCAGTACACCTACTGGGGTTTACTGGAGACATGAGTCCAATGGTGCTCCATAATTTATCAAAGCCTCTGAGGCTGGAGTTAAAACTTGGGCATTTTTATGATTCTAGATTCTTAATAGAAACTGGGAGCAAAGAAGAAATTGTGTAAAAAAAACCTCAACAAAATACAGAGCAGACTTCAGTGACACCTGCTGGTAAATACAGGATGGGGGTGGGGGCAGGGCTGTGATTAGTCCATCTGCAGCACCTGCTGGGAAAGGCTGTGTTATCAGTGCTTATTTCCAGGGCTGCCACTCCCAACCCCTAATAAACAAGTGACAGTGGCTAATGATCCTCAGTGTTTACCTAGCAACTTCCACTTAAAGACCCTAAAGCACTGTACCAGCTGCAATTAAACCTGGCAATACCCTTTGAGGCAGATAACGTTAATGATATTCCTCAGCTGGGCAAATTAAGACTCACTCAGGTTAAGTGACTTGCTCATATTGCCACAGGGAGTCAGTGGCAGAGCTGAGGTGAGCATGTAGGCATTCTGACTCTTGGTGCCCTGTGCTAATTAAGCATCAGGGCTAATAGACAAGAAGTCAGTCTCAGAGACTGAAAAAAGTGAGGTAGGATAATGAGATGGGTTTGAGAAGGGAATTGGAAGGAGGGCCTGCTTTAGGATAAACCAGAAGCTCTGGTGAGTCTGAGATGGCATTTGTAAGAGATTCAGGGAAGGTCGTGGCAGCCCCTGAGCTAAGACATTTGGAGGTCACAAGCTTGTGAATCCATAGGGGTAGAAGAGAGAGCAGGAAGAGATCTGGGGAAGAATGTAGGAAGCCTAGTGAGGAGTGAATGAAGTGGAAGCAGAGAAAGGAGCCACTGAGCACAATGGCCCAGAGACCAACAGGTCAGCAGCATGGCCAAATAGTTTGAGCAGCAGATTGCATGGCAAGAACAGCCGTGGCAGGCACTGGAGAATCCGCAAGGGGGGCTTGGTTCGGGCCCTCTTACCATCAGAAATGGACCACAGGAAATCTCTCCTACTGTAGACTGCTGCCCAGGAGAGGAGAGAGGAACCATTGTCACTGGATTTTAGCAAGAAGTTATGTATTTTTCTGACTAATTAGTGTCCTGGTAGCTAGATCTGTTAAGGAGTCCATTTTTATACTTCTTAGCATGAGCTGATCCACTACAGGAATAAGAAGGGAACTCTTTAACTTCTGTCTCTTTCCCACCATGTTTAGCATTGCAACCACTGTGTTTATGCCTTATGTGAAGATGGCAGCTTTTCAGTTTTAGGAATCTGCAGGTTGTCGGAGGGAGTTGTCATTAGGTGTCAAATTAACATGCAGCATGCCATAGCAGAGCTGCACACAGAGTGGTCTGTTGTGCAAATGTCACTATTTTGTGTGCCTGGCTTTTTTCTTCTTGTTTTGTTCTTTTCTTTCTAATCTAAAATAAAAGCTATTTAGATTATCCCATGCAGATGTCCTCTGTGCCTGGAAATCCCGTCATGCCCCTTTATACAATGATGCATATGGAGCGCGGCTGTAATGTGTGGTTTCTTCAGTACATTGAAGAATAGTAGGAGGCAGAATACTGCGTTTGAGGTCTCCATGATGTAGCTACTCACACTGACTGTTTCTAAGAAAACTAAACTTGTAAAGCTTCAAAAGCAGTAGGCAATTTGCTTCATAGATAAAAGCAGATCCAAAATGGCAGCTGCAGCCCTCTTCTATGGGCTGGCTTGCCTTGCTACCCAGGTGGGGGGGCTTTGCTACCCTTTTAGGACTCCCCATTGCTTCTGTGCACCCCTTGAGCCACACTGGCTAATTTAGGCTTGTAAAGCCACATCTTTCATCTTAGCTCATCACTGATGATCTAGCAGCCTGTGATTCTGATCCTCACGTTGCTGTGGCCTTCATTTCCTTCCTGGTCAAAGAAGCCATGTTGTATCTAAAACAAGTCCTGAGGGGCATTGCTGTATGCTGTAAGGTCAGTTCAATATTTTGCTGACAGGGCCACTGCCAAAAAGGAACGTAGGAAGACAAGGGCAATCCTGAGAAGGAAGTAGATGAGCTAACTGCTCTCAGGGTGATCAGCAGGGATCCTAGTTTCTCTGATAAAAATTGCAAATTCTCCGATTAAAAACCCCAAATCTGCAATTAAAATGAAACACCATTATATATAAGTACCAATTGAACACAATGTTTTATTTATATATTAACAATTTTAAAGCAATTTGGAAGCCTACCAGTGCCTTATCACTATAATAAAATAAATTCTAAATAGCTATACATATTGATATTTGATTTTGGGTTTATAATGGAAAATCAGAGCTCCCCCTGCCCGCTTCACTCACCAAGATGCAGATCCAGGCCCCTCACTACCCACCCACAGCCCCACCCCCCAGGCCTGCTGGTGACACTTGCCCCCTACCCCACAAGCCCTGACGGAGGGGGTCCCCAAGTGCCAAGGCTATGGGGCCAAGGACCCAGGTCCACAGCCCCCTGAAGCACTGTTTAAGCCCTGGTTGCCACCTACAGGAGGCTGCAGCCCCAACAGGGAGCGGAGAACAAAGCCCAGACCCCACTCCCCAACAGGCGGCACTGCTGGAGCAGAGCCGGGGAGGTAGGGAGGGGGTACAGATGTGTGCTCGCTGCAGGCTCAGGCTCCTTGCCCTGCTGCCCTCCCCGCAGGGCCTCCATAGCCCAGTGGGCAGGACCCAGCATGGCATGGCATAGCAGAGCAGGGAAACTCCTTGTCACTGCAAGCCCTGCACTGCCTTGGAGAGGAACCCCCTGCCCACCCAGCAGCAGAGAGGCTCAACTCTGTGCTGCTGCCCCTGCTGCAAGAGGCATCTCGCCAGGGCAGTGTGGGGCTTGCAGCGGCAAGAGTTTCCCTGCCCTGCTTTACCGTGCATCCCTGGCTCTGTCCCACTCCCCACCAGGGCCCTGCAGCTGTGCATTGGGAATATTATCTTTCTACTGTTGTCATAATGGGCGAGTAAAGAATAAGGCTCCAGGACTGGTAAATTTTCTTGACAAATTAGGAAGGCCAATCATACCTGATAACCAGGGATCCAGGATTTCTGCTTCCCATGGAACAATGACAAAATAGTGGATGTTCCCTTTTAAGTGACAAAAATGTAGATTTCTCATTTTAACAGAGAAACATGCAGTTTTTCAACTTTTGCGAAGCGCTCGCTGCAGACTAGCAGAGTTCCAGCCTGCAAGGGGCTGTGGGGAGCAGGAGGAGGGTAGTGGGGCAGGGAGTGCCGTGTGCACGTATATGCTCATGGCTGCCAAGCAGCTCAGAGAGCAGCTGCAGCAGGTAAGTCTGTTGGGGGGGTAGATTGAGGCCCCATAGGGAGGGAAGGAGTGGGAGAGGGCTGGGGCACGGTGATGGCAGGAGCATGGCAGCGGTAAGCAGGAGCTCCCACAGATGCCGCTGGCGGCGTCAGCAGGGGGGTGAGGTGTGCCGATCAGGAGTTAGCGATCACTTGCGGACACCGCTGGCAACAGCAGCAGCAGCCAGCAGTGATTGCTGGCTGCCCGCAGATGCCGCTGGTGGTGTCAGCAGCAGGGTGGTGAGCAGCAACCTTTTCATAGGGGGTGCACTGCCACACACCCACATGCACCCACTACACGTCACTAGTGGGTAAAGAAGGGAGAAAGAGAGAGAAAAAAACCTGTCTCAATGTCTGGGAATTCCTTCCTCCTCCCCATCTTCCTCACTTTTCTGAGGTTTTAAGGGATTAATACTAGAGAGGAAGGTATTGATTCCTTGGGTTGCCTGCCCAGGAGTTAGGCCTGGCAGTTTTTAAACAGGGTGGAAACCTGGGAGTTTCTAATCCTGCCAGCTTTGGGCAAGTTTGAGGTTCCCAGTGGAGCTGTGTGACCCAGACTACCCGCAGCCCAGGCCTGGAAGATAGGCTTGGCTTTCTCCCTTTGCTCTTTTGAAGGTTCTTTGCTCCAGCCCATCTGTGTGGTTGGGCCAGCTGCAGCCAGTAATTAACCTGGCTCCCTTTTTAGTTTTTCCTGCAGTTTCTGTCTCAGCAGGTCATATAATCCAGCCCATAAATTTCGTGGGGTGTATATGCTGGCTGGAGCCACAGCCCTACCCCCCCCCCCCTCTGTGGGAGCAAAAATCAGGGCTCTATGGGCTCTACCACTTCTCCAGTAGCAACAAAGGGCCCCTGGCATCACAACCAAACTGCTGACCGCAAGCAGCTTCCCGATGTGCGGTGAACCCCAATAGTGAGACAGCTTTGTAGTAGACTCTGGAGCTAACCCTTTGGGAAGCCCCCAGTCCCAGATGGGCCTGAGCTGGGGTGAAGTGTCTCTAAAGAGATTCAGCTTATGCACTGCAGTTGCACGATAACGTTCATATTGTGTTTAAGGTTTTGGTTTTTATATTTTATTTGTGGTTTGATAATAAATTTGTATTTCTGGATTTATACTGCTTGCGAGAAGGGGGATTTGTCTGTGTGGAATACTCCAGTCAAATTAAATGTTCCCAGATTTCTGGTTGGGGCTTGAGCCACTGGTATAATTCATTGGGTACCCTGAAATGTGAACCCGGCCCTTCCTGCTGCCAACCAATGCCCTGCAGAAGGGTTACAACAGGATCAAACCATATAGCTTTACCTTCTTAAACACTGTGGTCTGGAATAGACATTGCATACACCGGTTTGACCTAAATCAGTTACGTTTGACACTACATTCAACCAGATGTGTCTCAAGCCAGTTTCAGCCATTTCCAAACTGGTTTATGTGCACTGAACATCTGTTCTGTTACAGGTTTAAACCAGTTTCTGATCACTTAACTGATTTATGTGTAATGCCTGGCCCTAGCCTGTGAAACAAGAAAACCACAGGTGTGCTGCAATTTGGGAAAGTGGCCTGGACATGAACATCTTGTCAAGCTGAGAAAGGGAAATCCTCCACAAGGAAATCATTACTCTGTGCACAACCAATTTGGGGTGCTGCGATGGCAAGAAAACCAACCTACTGTTTCTGGACACCTAGCAATTTTTTTTTTTTATTAAAGAGGGAAGCATGCTCTCCCTCTCTTCTTCTGAGACTGTGTTTATTTTAATACCCAAAAAAATATGATGTCATTTTAATTGTGTACTGCGCCATTTAATTGTGCGCCATTTAATTGTGTCCTCAGAACTGCACAAGGTCCTGAGAGGTCCTCCAGGACCTGAATCTTAAAAAAAAAATCAGGTGTATAAAGCCACCAAAGCTTAACTCAAGAGTCACTGTAATCCTTCCAAGTTTTGCATAGTGTCTTGCTGGACGCTGAGGGTAAATAACAAACTATGACTTTCTGTTCAAAACTTCCCAGTGTCTATCCTCAAGCAAATCTTTTTCAAATAATCTCTTTGTGCATTTGGGAGCATCTGCTTTGCCCTCCAAGTTCATTGGCATTGCAGCTGAGCATCTTGGAAGCTGCTTGAAAAGGCTAGAAAGTGAGACAAGAGCAAGCCGAGGTGATCTTTGATAAATCTCAGGAACCGCTGTAATTCTACAGGGATGACATTAACTCCACTAGGGGGAAGCAGAATCTACAGATGAAGTAGTTTTAGTCTAATAATGGCTTCAGTTGCTGGTGAGATTGTGTGAACTGGCAACAAAGGAAAAGGAGCTGCAGATATGGGGGGGGGGGGAAATGACAACATTAACCCTTAAGCTGCTGGCATTTTCTAGCACGTATGTATTCTTGGGGGGAAGGGGCAGCGAAAGTGTGCGTGCACGAGTGTGTGCGCGCGCCTCATTGCAAAGGGTTTGAAGTCTTTCTTCATTCAGTAAAGAGAAGCAAAAGAGCCTTGCTAATTCCCATTTATGTTTAGGAGGCTCATCACGACAGACTGTATTTATTATGATTTAGTGAGTGAACAGACATGATGAGAAAAAGCAAGGCTTTTGCCTCCCAAAATGGAGCTTGTTCACAGATTTGGTGAAGTGCAGCATGGCTTTGGTTATTCATGAACATTTGCATAATGTGCTGGCAAATGCACTGCAGTGCTCCTTGTAAGAATAGTATTGTCTCGCTAGCAGGAGAGAGCCCACTCCACTCCTCCGTGCCTGAAGAAATGGAGTCAGCGGCTATGCATGCAGCGGGAGTATAATCTGTGCGGATTAGCGAGGTTCTGCTGGAATCATGTAAATCACAGTTGTAGTCTAAGTTTAGTTCTTTTCTGTTCTTGATCAGTTAAGGACGAGGGGCTAAATTCAGAGCTCGCCGTGGCTCCTTTTTAGTGGCTGTGCCGAAGCAAAGGAATATTAAAGATTACTGTAATGCCCACAGTGGATAATGCCATGGCAGGGGGCTCTGCAAAGGTAAAGCTGCACAACCTGTGGAATAGGGAGTGTGCTGGGGTATGGCAGCTTCAGTCCAGAAGAACAGCGGCACTCTGCGTGCTGCCTATTGCTACATGCTCCATGTGTGCTGTCGGGGGGAGTGTGAGCTAGGACAACCCAGTGTGATTGGTACCAGACAGTGTCTTGTAACTCGTATGACCCTCGTGCAGCTGGTACCTCCCTCACAACTTGCTCCATCCAAGAAAAAATATGAGACAAGCTTCACTAGGACTGTATACCCTGTACAGAGAGGGACTAGGCAGTAAAGTAGAAAGACACGCACGCTCTCTCTCTCTCTCTATCTCTCTCTATCCTCCTCCTCACCCCATCCCCCCTCAATTCAGCCCCAACTGGTTCACTGACTGCAGCTGATGTGTGAACATTTCATAACCTTTAGTGAGCACCTATTATTCATCCATATTACAGTCACAGTTAAGATCATAGGTGCAGACAGGGGCAGATTTTAGGCTCTAATTTCACAGTTAAGGGCTTGCGTTGGAACGTTGGGATAATCTAGTCTAACCTCCTGTGTAACGCAAGCCAGACAATGTCACTTCTTTGCTGAGCTCAGGCTTGTGGCTGAGCCAGGAAATATCTTTTCTAGCCTGGGTGTACATTTCCCAGTCGTAGAGGATTCCTTGCTATTCCTCAGCAAGTGGCTGCAATATCTGTACTCTTAAAACTTTGGACCTTTTTCCTAAATTTGCGGTTCTCTCTACCTATCTCTGAGCATATCTACACAAGATGTTGACTGTTGAGTAAGCATGTGCGAAGCTTCAGTCCCTGATTCAATTTGGTGGCGATTCGGCCTGATTTGGTGGCCAAATCTCTGAATCCAAATCAAATCGGAGGACCCTTTAATCTCTCCGAATCGAATTGGAACCCTCTGAATTAATTCGGAAAGATTTGGAGATTTGGACATAGACACAGCTTTAGATGTTTTTTCTACATACCTCTAGGTAACAGGCAGCTCATGAATGCTGCGATGCTGGGGTGCATGGAGTATCCCACACAAGCACAGGAGGCTCCCCAGCACGCTTGGCAGCAGATCCAGAAGTGGATCAGAAACACTTTTGGTCCACTTCCGGGGCTGCTGGGTAGTGGGGGGGGGCGTGTCCCCCCCAGCCCAGTGACTATTGCTTCCTGGGTCCGGGGAGGCACCGGGGGTCCTCCTGTGGCCAATCGCTGAGCTGGAAAGGCGTGGGGAGGTTCCCCAGGGCACACCCCAGCAGATCTGGAAATGGACCAGAACTACTTCCGGTCCACTTCCAGGTTTGCTGCCAAACATGTGAAAGCTGTGTCTATGTCCAAATCACTCATTCTCCGAATCAGCATTGAATCTTCAGATTTGGATCCAGCCAAATTGAATCAATGATTCGAATCACTGTCCCTGATTCGGACTGAATCCGAATCGAATAGGGCCCGCTTCACACACTCCTAACTGCTCAGTAGCCTGATACTACTACGCACTAGCGTTGCATGGCAAAAACCATGCCGAGATGCTACTGTGCAGTAGTATTAAGCTGATACAAGATATTTGCTGATGCTCCTGTGCAGTAATTCCAGTTATAGTGCATTTATTTAGTGCTAGTATTTGTTTAGGTGCTAAATAATTGTGCAGTAATCAGTGTGCCATAGTGTCTTGTGTAGATGCACCCTCTATGTATCAAAGCTATGGCCTCCACTTGCTCTTAGTATCCTAGCTCCTTTGTGGAAAGAAATGGAGAACAGAGCCTCAGACAGCTAAATCCACTTAGGTGCCAGAAAACTGCCACACGAGGTGATCCAGTCCTTCATTTATCTTGCAGCGAGTCATAAATCCACACTCAGATGCCACTTGGTGGCCCTGTTAGTGGCTGATGTCCTTTAGTGCCTTTCTGCTGCTAAAGTCCCGTAGGTACCTACGATTCTTCTGGTGGATGTGCACAACCACTCAGGTCCCACAGTGCTGTGCTGTGCGGTGCTCTCAGTCATGCCTAAGCCTTGGTGGGACTCTCAAACCAGGCGGCCCCTGAAAGTCCTGCCCAGTGTGCTAAGCACAGAAGGGAATGGATGATGGCTGGTGGGATGGTATGAAGTCTCCCGGCATTCCAGGCTTGAATTGCTTGAGTGGTTTTAGCACATCTAGCCTGATATTGTTGGGTGTGCTCTGAGTTGGGGTGGGAAGGAAGAGCAGGAAAGGTTTCAAGCGTGCATTTGTGCTTTTATATCGGCTGAGGCCTCACTGGCCAGAAAGGAGAAGGCTTGGGATAGGGGTGTAGGTTATAGCCATGTTGATCTAAGGACATAGACAGACAAGGGTCTTTGGGTGAATCTTTGACAGGTTCTTCGAAAGAGCACACACCAACTGCAGAGACTTCCTCAGCCTGGAGAAGGGTTTTTGAACCCAAAAAGGTAAAACAAAAAAATTCCCAACTGCTTAAGTTGGTTTAATAAAAGATATCAGATTCACCCAAAAAAACCCTTGAGGCTTGGGATGGGTGTGCGCAGCTGTTCTCTCAGAAAGGGCTCCACTGCTAACATCATCTGCTGTGGGAGCTAGGGACCATTTTGTCAAGATCTCATCAAGTTTGTGATTCAGAGGCTGCTCATTACTCTCCTGCCAGGGACCTGCGAGAAGGCACATTTACTGGTGTGTTCCCTTTTCGCTTCTTGGCTGACAAGATTTGCCTAGTGAAGGCTTTTAAAAAGCTCTGGGTCTAATTTGCCTCGGGCAAGGCAATGCAACCATCCTTTTCCCTCAAATCTGTCTGTCTTGCACCTTCACAAAGTCTGTGGTAGGGAAGCTGAGGAACCCACATTTAAGTGTTGCATATGGTACAGGAGATTGTATCAAGGGCTCGTTTAACTGGACTGCTGAGCTGGAATACTATCTAGGATGAACTGTTCCCAGTAACTGCCACCGAGCAGCATCTAAAGTATCTCCTTAGTGTGGCAAGGGTGGCAGTGGTTTGCACTTGGATTGCTTCAAATCTGCTGCCCGCTAGTGCTTCAGTCTTGCTCAGAACAGTGCGCAGAGGCATGGAATTGGTACAGGGGGTGGCAGTGCATTTTTGTCTTGATGCAGGGCACAGCAAACGCTGGCTACTTCAGGCTTGTGAAGCCACATCTTTCGTATTAGCTCATCACTGATGATCTAGCAGCCTGTGACTCTGATCCTCACAGTGCTGTGGCCTTTGTTTCCGTCCTGGTCAAAGAAGCGTGTTGTATCTCTTGCTTCTGTTCCCAGTGCGTAGCTCTGCCCCTGACTGATACTCTAAAGCAGCTAGGAGAGATCCAAGGCCCCTCTTGGCACTTCAGAATCGTAGAAAATTAGGGTTGGAAGGGACCTCCGGTGGTCATCCTCCTGCGCAAAGCATCCCCAACTAGATTATCCCACCTATGATTTTGTCTAGCCAGGATGTCGCTCCAAGGATGCAGATTCCCCCACCTGTCTAGGTAACCCATTCCAGTGCTTCACCACCCTGCCAGTGAGAAAGAGATATTCCTAATAACCACCCTAACCTTCCCTTGCTACTATCATTGCTCCTTGTTCTGTCAGCAGCCAATACTGAGAACAGTTTAGCTCCATCCTCTTTCTAACCCCCTCTTTTTCTTCACCAGACTAAGTAAGCCAAGTTTCCTTAGCCTCTCCTCACAAGTCTTGTTCCTCACCACCACCCCGCAGCCATTTTCATTGCCCTCTGCTGGACTTGCTCCAATTTGTCTACATCCTTTCTGTAGTGTGTGCATGTGTCGGGGGGTGGGGGGGGTCCAAAACTGGACACAGTACTGCAGCCATGCCCTCACCAATGCTAAATAGAGGAGAATAATCACTTCCCTTGACCTGCTGGCAACACTTGTACCACAGCAGCCCAGTATGCTGTCAGCCTTCTTTGCTGTCGGACCTTATTGTCCACTGCAACCCCCAGGTCATTTTCTGCAGAGCTGCTGTTTAGCCACTCAGCCCCCAAGCCTGTACTGGTGCATGGGATATTTCCGTCCTAAGTGCAGGACTTTGCACTTGTCCTTGATAAAACTCTGGATGAGATTTCTTTTGGTCCAATCGTCCAATTTGTCTAGGCCTCTCTCAGGGCATCTATATGAGACATTTACTGTGGAGCTGCCTAATTAGCTCCTAAGTAAAGTCTCCATGTCTACACGTGCAGCCATATTAAGCTGCAGAAAACTAATTAACTCTACTTCATAGTATCATAGTATCATAGTGTCTAGAGTCAGAAGGGACCTGGGCAGATCATCTAGTCCGACCGCCTGCCTTGGCAGGAAAGAGCATTGGGGTCAGATGACCCCAGCAAGGTGCTCATCTAACTTCCTCTTAAAAATCCCCAGGCTAGGAGCCTGTACCACTTCACCTGGAAGCTGGTTCCAGGCC
>JAGPOW010000145.1:5889658-5927821 GCA_030014935.1 Caiman crocodilus
TTGCCACCTTACGCTGGATGGTGAACTCCAGCAAGCGATGATCACTGTCTCCCAGGTGATCCAGCACCCGCAGCCCCCTCACCAGGTCGTCACCCGTGGTCAGCACTAACAAGTTCAGGTTAGAACTTGTACGATAGAACGAGTGCTATCCTGTGCTGTGTTCTTTAGTGCACATTAGTGCACCTGTAGATGCTGGCAGGGCTGGCTAGGGCACGAGGGTGCTTCCGTGCAGGGCTGCCTGCCAGCTATCCCTACACTGGATCCCCCCCATGCCCCAGCCAGCACCTCTGCAAAAGGTTGAGCCGGGTTG
Source organism: Caiman crocodilus (assembly GCA_030014935.1). NCBI lineage: Eukaryota > Metazoa > Chordata > Crocodylia > Alligatoridae > Caiman > Caiman crocodilus. The sequence goes on from JAGPOW010000145.1 coordinate 5,889,969, forward strand.
GAGCAGCTCTGGGCTTCCAGGCTGACTTCCAGAGCTCCCTGCCAACCAGGGCTGCTCCGACCCAGCTCAATGTGCTGCAGTCCCAGGAGCATGTGAAGATGTGGCACCTGGGAGCAATACATTTTGGCATGCTGATTGCCCCTAAGCATACACTCCCCAGCTTGCCCCTTGCAGACGTGCACTAGATAATTTTCTCAAAGAGCTTCCCCAGGACCAAGGTAAGACTAACAGGCCTATAATTTCCTGGGTCCTCCTTCCTCCCTTTTTTGAAAATGGGGACCACCTGCAATGACGTCTGCCAATTCCCTCAGCATTCGGGTGGAGATCGTCAGGACCTGCTGATTTGAACACATCTAGTCCCACCAGAAGTTCCCTGGCTAGGTCCTCACTGACCCTGGGCTGGCAGTGCCTCCGCTGGGACCATTGGAGATCCTGGCAGAGTAATGACCTGGTCCCTGCTCAGAAAAATGGAGGCAAAGAAATTGTTAAATAGGTTCTGAGCCGTCTCTTCAATTGTGAGCTCCTGGAACGGCGGCAATGGCATTAACAAGAGGAGAAGATTTTTTCTGGATCTGGAAGCAGGAAGACTGTAGCATTTCAGTGAGAGTTACTGATGGAAACAGTGCAGCTTGGGCTTGGTGTGAGAGACAGCCCCAGCAGGGACCATGTTGAGGTGGCAATTAAGTGACTGCAGTGGAATATGTGGCTGGTTGCTCTTTGGCTTTCTCCAACCAAAGCTTGACTAAATCTAAAATATTAGCTACACAACCTCCTCTCCTCCTCAGTGCTGTGAGAGCCCTGAATCAGACAGCCTGTTCTTCAGCAGTTTATCAGCCAAAACAATAGGGCCTGGCAGAGCACCTCAGGGAAACTGGCCCAAGCCCACACTGCAAACTGCTCTCACCTTTGCCTTTATTATAAAGCTGATAAACGATGGGCACTGTCTGTGGCAGGGGAGAAACTTCTTTCGGTGCCTGACTCTTTTCACTGGGTGGGTACTTGCCACAGTGGCCCTCAGCCTGGGTCACTGTGTAAACCTTTTCACTTTCTTTTGTCCTCGCCCTGAAATTGCTTAAAGGAAATGGGACCATGTTACATTAACATGTGCCTTAAAAATCTGCAGTGGGGGAAATTGTGGCACCTCTTTCCCTAGGCAGGACTCGTCTGCTAAGGGCATGAGCAGGTGGCTTTGGTGCTGAGGATGCCTGCTCATAGATCTTTTAATTCTTTAAATCCCCCTTTGCCCATAGGGGGACTTCTGATATTTACAGTTCAGCTTTTGGAGAACTCAGGAGCTGTTCTTGGAGACTATCCCGCTAAACAAGAACCACCAAATAGTAATAAAACCAGCATATAAAGAAGGAGCTTTAGTAATCCTAAACTTTGAAGACTACATAAAAGAAGCCAACAAACAACTCTCTGATACTACCTACTACAAAAAACTAGAGGAAGAACCAACTCCTCTTTTCACCTTAAAACTCAAAACCACCATGACATCATTTCCATCTGAACTACAAAATAAACTAAAAACTTGATCCTCCCACTACCTTATCCAGTAACTTTTTATACGCTCTCTAAAATCCACAAACAAAGGAACCCAGGCAGACATATAATATCCAACCATTGAACTCTAACTGAGGAAATATTAGGTTTTATCAAATCCTTCCAAAACCTCTTGTTACCTAAAGACCAAATTTTGTCCAAGACATGGAAGGCTTTCTACAAAAACACGTTGACCACTTTCCCAGAAATACCCTCCTAGCCACCATGGAGGTTACCAGTTATATTCCAACAACCAACACCAGGATGGCATCCAAGCCTGCCTTACTTATGTACAAGAGCAAAATTATGACTCAGAGTACAGACCTCAAGATATTACTAAACTTATACACTTCATCCTCACCACAAGTTCTCTTTTAACAATCAACACTTCCTGCAGACGATGGGCACACCTGTGAGCACCAAAATAGCCCCACAATATGCCAACATTTTCATGGTCCACATGGAAGAAGAATTCCTCAAGAACCACACAATCAAACCCATGCTATACGTAAGATTTATAGATTACTTCTTCATCATTTGGACTGAAAACCCACAATGTCTGATAGATAAATCAGACTATCTCTTGAATGCTCCAGCACCAACATTTCCTTTTTGCTGCAGTACAAAATGAAAACCCTCATGAATCAGACGCCATTAGTTATGACATACCATCCTTCCCCAGAACCTATACAGAAAATCCTCAAACAATTACAACCCAGACTAGAAGAAGACCCAGTTCTTAAAGGAGATCTTTCCAGAACCTCTCATCCTAGCCTTTAAACAAGCACCAAACCTTGCCAACCTCAGCAAACTTCTTGTGGCACAAAACACACTAAATGGATCCAGACCATGGTGGGACAAAAATGGAGAATCTGCCAACACATCTCCACCACCCCCACAATAACTGCTCCCCACAACAGAACCATCACCATTCCTGGATCTTACACCTGCAGCACCAGAAATGTAATATATCTAATCCAGTGCATGAAATGCCTGGATGCAAAATATGTAGGAGAACCCAAACAACTGCACACCAGAATGAATGCATGATGAAAATCTATCAAAGATGAAAATACCCAATGACCTGTGGGTGCACACTTCACACAAGAAAACCACTCTCTCTCCAATCTCTCAGTTGTAATCCTCAAAAGGAATTTACAAAACACCTTTTGTAGATCGGCCTATGAACTTCACTTTATAAATCTACTGGATACAAAAAATCATGAACTAAATATAGATATTGGGTTTACGGCACATTATAACCTTCCTGACATCTGATTGCCTCAGGTAACCTGTCTTCATTTTACCAGCTACAGTCTTCCCTTTTTCCCCACCTCCTATCTATCTCACACCTATTGTCTCCCAGAGCCTCTAATCCTCACTACCATGTATTTGCATTTTCACAGACCTACATTTTGCCTGTTGGCTTCCATTCCACCCAGAAGAGCACACAAAGAAACAACAAACACTCCCTGTCCCCAAAGAAGGGTGTTTGTAGCCAAAAGCTTGTAAAGAACAATTTTTGCACCTATCTAGTTGTCTAATAAAACACAGTATATCATCTTTACCCAAATTACCTTGTCTGCCTATGCCCGTAGACCAACACAGCTACAATCAACACCCTTAACTCTCTAATTGTGTTCTCTGTCTTGGAAAAGGATATCTATTAGGGCTGTGCAAAACAGCACTGTTTCGCTTTTACTTCTGTTTCAACGTTTCAACAGAACAGTGTTTTGTTCCGAGTTTAGTTTCATTTTGAAAGCACCATTCCGTTTTGTTTTGTCAAAACAGTTTTACTGTTTTGATGCTGTTTCGAGTTTCGCCCATACCCCTGGAGGAGTCCGGCAGAGCCCTCCTGGGGATGCTGGGGGAGGCTGCCGCTGCTGCCTGACACTGGCGCTGGGAGCTGAGCCCAGTGGAGGGAGACAGAGCGCAGCCATGGCACTACACTCTGATTCCCCCCACCGGACTCAGTTCCCTGGGGCTGGGAGCTGCTGGGCACTGAGCCCAGTGGAGGGAGGTGGCTTGCAGCCTCGGTGCTGTGCACCCCTCCCTCCACCAGGCAGCAAGCTGATAGGTGCTGAGCCCAGTGGAAGGGGTGGAGCATAGCCTTGGTGCTGTGCACTGCCTCCCTCCACTGGGCAGCCAGCTGCTAGGTGCTGAGCCTGGTGGAGGGGACTCAGCACCTAGCAGCTTGGCAGGTGCCTCCACCAGGCAGCAAGCCGGGGGGCGCTAAGCACAGCCCACTGGTGGGAGGCAGGGAGAGCCAGGGCTGTGCTCCCTGTCCAGCTGAGCCACGTGGGACTGCAGAGTGACTCAAAGTGCAGCCCTGGCTCTCCCCTGCCTCCCACCACCTGGCTGCTGCTTCACAATTTGAAATGTTTCAAAACTTTTGAAACATTTCATTTCAAGGCTGTTTCGAAGCCCTTTGTTTCATTTCGATTTTGCTGTTTTGGACTCAAAACGAGTCGAAGCAATGTCAGGACGAAACAGCCAGCGAAATTTCGCCCAGCCCTAATATCTGTAGCCCAGCATGCTAGCAAAGATGCTGGTTTGGGTCCACCATTCTCTATTTTGCAGGCTGTGCCCTCTCTGTGCCCAGAGATGGTCTCTGGGGCTTCTAGAATACAGAGCATTCACAACTGTCCACAGACTAAGATGTATTTAATCATACTAAGCAGCAAAAAGACTGGTTGAAAGTGAATCAATGAATGCACCTTTGCTCCTTGGGCTTGCTCAGACCTCTCAGAATGAAAAAAAAAATGTGCTGGACTGAGCAAAGCAGAAAGGCTTGATATCTCTCACATACTAAGGCAGCCGATGCTTGCAAACCTGCTCTGCTCTTATTCAAGTTTCTTTCCTTCCTTTGCTGTGAGTGTGAGCAGGTCATTCTTACAATGCCATGTTTATCTGTTTGTGTTTGGCAGCAGGACTATTATTCTTTCCTTGAAACCCCTTCAGACTTGCTGGCAAAGAGCTGTACTTCAAGGTATTTATAAGATATTAGCAAAGAGCTGAAGCTGCTCTGTAACAAAGATGAGAGAAGGGTCTATTCTAAGCCTGTTTTTACTAAGCTCCATCTTCCTTTGTCCATCTAGCCTAATGTGACATACGTTCTCATTAGAAGTCAGGAATGCTCCAGGGTGAGATATTATGCTAGAAGCTACACTACATCCACTGTTACCACAACTCTTTCTCTCTTCAATGCAGGAAGGAGCTGGGCAGTCCACTATCTTGCTTTGCCCCCAACATCATGTTTAGATGTCCAACTATCATGGAATTAGGTGGCAGGACAAAACCCAAATTGTTATAAATAGTGGATAGAGTACTGCCACATGCTTCTCCTCCCCAATATATATATAACTAGAGAGGAGAGATAGGACACCCAGACTCCAGGAATGGGGCAAGTCCCTGAGAGCCTGAAGGGGAATCTATGCCAAACAGTGGCTCCTATCTCCCCTGGGTGGTGCTGGACTTGGAGGAGAAGCCTGGAAGATTACTGCTGGTTATTTTCTCTCTTCATTTGGACCCCTGGATATTATCTTTGCTTGCAAGGCAGAGTAGGAAGATAACATGGGAGGAAGAGTGCTCTATAAATAAACTTTGGAAATCAACATTCAGGTCGTGGCTCTGCTACTGACTGGTGGTGTCACCTTGAGAAAGTCATTTAATCTCTCTGTGACATAGTCCCTAATCTTGCAAATGGGGATGAAAGTCCTTCTTTGTGTTGCATAGATCAATTCATAACTATCTGAGAGGCCGCAGTGAAAAATACTGCTTCCCCTCTTGTAGCCCTTTTACATGAATAGAAATCATGAAGTTAATGAGTTCTCCATGAGCTCCAGCCATAATCAAATATTCTAGAAACTCCTGTTTTCCAAGATGTTAGGCACATCCTTCCCCACCCACTGTAGCTGTCTAGCTTTGAAGAGCCAGCATGGATGTCCTTACAGGGGCTTCAGAGGATGTATGTTGCCATATGCAACTGTGAAAATGAATTTGACAGTCTTTCCTCTCATCCCCAACCTTGCTCTACCAGTTTTTGGTTGGAGGAAACAAGGATGAAGGCTGTTGCTCTGAGCAGGAGGCTGCAGCTGGGACTGCTCTCTGCAGGGGATAGGAATTTTGGCCTGAGAGGACGGGAAGGAGCGGAGCCAGCTGGACAGGAATTGAAGCCTCTAGCTGGACTGCTGTGTATCTTGCCACCTTGTGGGACCGTAAAAGATGTGGCAGCCCTTGGCACAAAATCCTACTGCCCAGAAAAGGTTTCTGAACTCTTACAGGGCCCCTGGCAAGGGCTGCAGTGGTGACTGCATGTCAGAAAAACTTGCTGAAGAGTGGGCGCCACTCTAGCTCTTCTCTTGCTGCTCAAGAGGAGAGCCCGAGGGGGAGGAACAAGTATGAGAAGCAGGTAGCAACAGTGGGGGCAGCAAGGACTGGGCGAAAAGAGGAAGGCAAGGAGACCCAGAAATAGCCTCAGGCTTCTTTAGTTCCCCCCAGACACCAGTCAGAGTGTAGCTTTCTCTCCAGTATCCTTACACGGGACTGCCCTCTAGCACTGCATCTCTATGTAATACATCAGCTGGTCTCCACCTTATGCCTCACTACACATTGCTGCTCGGCCTGACACATCTCTATGTTCCCTATCTCTGCCACCGACTGGGTCAGGGTTTGTCAACCAGAAGCCAACGTTTATAGCTACATGCAAATTAACAGATTAATTTGAATGAATCAATGTGCAGCTGCAACAGCGCAGAACTTTACAGTTTGGCAGGACCCAACTTGACAAGCGGGACACAACTTCACAGGAGTGGGGGTGGTGCCTCACAGACCCCCAGTACCTGCTTTCCCTGAGCCCTGGCATGGGAAGGGATCTGTCCCTGTGGAGTTACGTTGTAGTGAGGGAGATTGGGTCTGGCTCAGCTGTGCAGCAAATACCTCTGCTGGGATGCTGCCTGAGCAAGTCTGCCTTAGCAGCTTTTAGGAATCCTGCGAGGATGGCAGGGCAGCTATGACACGCTGCTCATACACGACCCAGAGCTCAACACGCAGGCCAACCAAGACCAAGACAGCACTAGAATCTGCTTTTTATGGTCACTTGCTTTTCACCTATTCAAAACAGCATTAGCTGGGAGGAAAAAATTACTTGGTGAGGAGTCATGTTCTGGCTGGGCTGATGCCAGGGCCAACAGTGCAAGAGCGAGACTCTGAATTGGGTTATCATCTATTCATATAGTTCAAAGGCTCAGCACCCTACTGGCTCCCACATTGCCTTGGACTCTCCAGACCAATGCCGTCCTCAAACTTTCCCTTTAAGACCCTGCAGATATGTTTTTAGTTAGATGTTTTGGGAGGAAGGTTTGAGAAGACAATTGAAATACATGACATGCCTGTAAGCTTTAAGACAAAACATGCCAAGCTGTGTTGTGGAACAGGGCTTGTTCTGGCAACACTAGCTCCAGCACAGGCTCACGGGAGATTTTTCTGGGCCAAACCATGTAGTAAAAGGGAATACGGGCCCTGCTCTTTCCTGGGGCTTCCAGGAAAGCCGACTGCCCAGTGAAGGTGGGGCTAGCCCCTCTTCTGGGCCCATACACTCAGCTCTGATTTGAGTGGTGCTGCAGGGCTGAATGCCAGCCTTGTAACAGCATTGCAGAGCTGACTCCTTGGAGTATGGTAGCAGCTACAAGAAATTTTTCCTGGCTTAGTCAGGCTACCAGGGGCTGATTAGCCCCTGCCGTGTGCCTTGCTCATCAGTGTAAAGCAATGGCATTTTATACTTGCTCTGGGCGGGACACAATCCAGAGGCCCCTCAGCCCCCCTTTATGCTGCCATTGTCTCACACAGCCAAGGGAAGGGCCATCTTCTGGTGTGAGTGGGGAGAAGCAGGTTTCTTTCTTTCTTTCTTTCTTTCTTTCTTTCTTTCTTTCTTTCTTTCTTTTTTCATGTGTCTTGTAGCAGAAAGGTTTTAAGGAATCAGAAACCAGAACCCAAAATATGGGGCATCTAACACCTGCACATACAGGCAAATATGGCAGAAATCCCAGTCTGTGAAATTTTGTGCTAACACTTGTGTGTCTCCCTGGCGGTTTATTGGTGCACCACTGGTCCCGGCTGGTTGGAAAGAGATCTCTGGAACGATGTGTCATTAGCCCTATGTTGGCAATAGTTAGGTGACTCCCCCCCCCCCCCCATTTACTTATGTGGTGTTGACCTGTAGTATCAGAGAGGAGGCTGAAGGCCTTGTTACGTCACACTTCGCACACACTAACTGGACTTCCAACACTCATGCCTGAATGTTAAAGCAGTGTAGTGAAGAATATCTCCAGACTGTATCACCTAACACTTGTTGAGCTAACAGTGAGTGCTCCATACAGGTAATAGGATCAAAGGTGTTTGTAGGGCTTCCAGACTTCTTACTGCACTAAAACCTTGGCCCAGCAAGACTCTGGCGTAGTAGAGGAAACGTGGGAGCCAGACAAACAGCTGTTTGCCAGGTTCTCACTGCCTCTGCAACACCTGAATCCTGCTGGGTTAAGGCTTCAGTGAAGTGCAGCGTCTGGGACCAGCGCCTGCACCCTGCTGATCTCAGTCTCAGCCCTTGCACCACACCAGAGCCTTGATCCAGCTTTGGTGTGATCCCAGGATTGAGACCAAGAATCAGCTGATTTTTGGTCTCACCCCTGGGATCAAACCAGAGCCTTTATTTCAAGTACTGGAATTTATTTTTAATTGGGGTGCAGTACTGGAATTTATTTTTAACTGGGGGTAGGACCTGTCCCCTTCCATAAGGGCGTCAAGGAGATGGTACTTGCTCTCAGTGAGGGCAATAGTTAGAAGGGCGTTATATTTAGATTGTAGTAAGCATTAACATGCCATTAATCAGAAAACTTTCTAAGTCATAATAATGCTTGCTAAGGTCTAAGTATAACACGTGCTAGGTGTAATGTGTAACAGCACCCTGCGAACTCTTTTCTCACAGATGCTGTGACCATCCCAACGGCAGTGATGTGCAGCACAATGACAGCCTGAAAGGGCAAGGTAAAGTAGCTGTGGATTTTTTGTTCTCTGCCTGGCTTCTGGTGCTCACAGGTCAAATGCAAGCAAAGTTGTGGGCACGGTGGTTAAAAAGAACTGAAATAAGGCACAGGAGACCCAGTCACCCTCCTCGTATCTCCTCTTCACTCTTCTCTTCTGCAGATTGGTTTATGCCTCTATAAAAGGAGGACAATGAGAATCTAGACAACACATAATGATGTTGTAAGTAATTTGAGGGATGAGCCAAAGATCTTCCAACAGGAAGTACTGTTCTGACCAGAAAAAACCTTGCCTGCTCTAGCTGTGGCCTGAAAGGTTTGTGGTCTTTGCCAGACATTAGGACTAAGCCCCAAGGGACTTTTACACCCTGTATATGTGCACAATAGCACCCATGCATACAGATGGGAGTCCTTCTTTTCTCGGCCATAGCTGTCTTTTGCCATACAATGAGGGCAATGCTACTTAGGTTTCCTGAGTTTGAGCAGTTCACATCATCCCTCACTTGTACCGAGGGAAGGCAGACAGAAGAGATATTTCTTGAAGCTGATCTCAGTGCTGGGGGAAGAAACCTCAGCACCTGGACAGGGGTGGGGGAGTGGCGGTGAGGGGCTACAATCCAGTATGCATCTGGTCATCAAACCAGCAGCATCCCCAGTCTGTGCCAAGGTATGTGATATGGTTACACAAGTGCCATAAGCAGCATATGACTTGGCTCTAAGCACCAGAAGGTCTTGCATCTGCTTGTTCTCTCCATCCCTCAGTGTCTTTCTGTTTTCACCCACACACGTGAATCTTCCCTGGCCAGGGCAGGGGGAGTACTTTGATAGGGAAGAGAGGGGATGGTCTGGGCTGGGCTTATCTCCTTAGTACAGGGAAACCAGAATCCGATCTCAGAGCTGGGGTAATTTTGTTCCTTCCCAGAAGGCCACATCCACATGAGTGTGGGCATTTCTTTCCCCAGAGACAAGAAGCAGTGGCACACCTTCCCTGGGTGGGGTAGGGAAAGCTGTGGCCAGCAACTGTGCTGACCGCAACAGCCTTACCTGGGGTCCTGGGGCTTCCAGGAGCTGCAGCCTCAGTGCTTCTGCAGCTGGGAGCCTGGCTGGCAGCCGGAGCACTGTTCTGACAGGCCAGGCTCCGGCTTTGCATGGCGTGCTGCCGCCACATGTGCTGCCCACCTTTTTTTAAGGCGCGGGGGTTTTTTTGACCCCAGGATCTCTGGGGATCACCACCACCCACGCTGCAAGGTAGAAGTGCAGGGAATGCCTGCATGTGTGGTGCCTGATGCTGCAGACGGGTCTGTGGCACCACATACCACATGTCGGCACTCATCTGGATGTTGTCTAAGGGTGCAAAGCATCTGGCACTTCCTCTCAGTGCGCGCAGTAGCTGCAAGGGTGTTATTTTCTCATCAGGAGGCAGCCAGCAGTAGCTGCAGCTGGGAGGGGCAAGTCCCCTTGGCAGGGAGTAGGTGTTAGGGAGATCAGAATTCACTTTCTGGAGACAGATACTTGGAGATCTGTATCTATCTCCTATGCTGTGAGCCTGAGATGATGTTTTCACCAGGGGTCGCATACCCTCTTGGTTGAAAAGGAGCATCAATTGCTGGTATTGCTGCTTCTGGTAGTGAAGTGATGAGCTGTTGAGAGCTGTAGGGGGTGCTCTTGTTGCTTTGCTAGCCTGGGAAGCAGGGGTGTGCAGAGCAAGGTTCATGGTTCCCCTGGCCCACCTTGCCCCAGGCTCCCCCTTGAAGCGACAGGGAAGCAAACCCTCTTTGGAAGAGAGCTCTGATCTGCACGGGCTGCTCATTTGTAATGGGTTCTGTGTTCATGCTGTGGCCTCTGTATATGAGCACTCAGCTGCCTTGTCATCAGCCAATTCGATCCATCAGCTTCTTGACAGGCTCAGAGAATAAAAATAACCACCCATTTCTAAGTGCTTATTATGGCACTTTGAAAAATGCCTCTGCAGGCGAGCCTGAATTATTCCCAAAGTACTCATTTTTTTTAAACCGTTATTTTAATGTAATAAATTATTTGTACTGAGGAGTAAAAGATAATCTGTGTACCCTGATAGCTCCCTATACAGCAAGAGGCACGGGCTCTGCCTACTTGTGGTATCTTGGGGACAAATGAAGGGTTCAGGGGCAAGGGGGAGAGGAACACCTTAGGGATCTCAGACTGTGGAGGGGAGAAGAATCAATCTAGAGCAGCCATACACAGCACTGCTCCTGACTGTCTGGTGGGAATCAGGTGTGTGCATGGTGGCCTAAATGTTACAGTTCAACTGAGGACTGGTCCAGAGGGTTTGCTTCCCCTGTAAAGAATAGCCAGTACCCTGCACAGTCACAGAAAGGACCCTCCCCTGTGAAGGAGCACCTCATTACTGCTCTATTCACTAACGTCTAGATCTAGCTTGATTATACCCATGTAAATTAAAAGTAACTTTACTCAGCCCAGTTTTTGAGACCCACTGTCACATGGCAGCACCTCTGTGATGGAAGACAGCCCCTGGTCCTTATATGGAGCCCAGGTCCCTTTGGCAACTAGCCTCCCCATGCAAAGCAGCCTGCTGCAGTGCACAGTACACCAGATAGCTGCAGGTGCCGGCACACAAGTGCAGAGCCTGCTCTGACACAATGTAATGACAGCATATTGGAGTGTGGTAATTACTGTGCTCCCGTAGCCTCCCGAATCTTGTGTATCGGTGTCTCCAAGCTTCAAAATAGTGGCGGGGGCACTTGCACTAAAGCTTGTTGAATGAGCTTTAGTTCATGCATCCCCACTGCCATTCTAAGGCGTGGGGATGCTGATACACAAGACACTCCAGGCGCCTTGATTATACTCCCCACCCCATCCCTGTAGCATATGTAACAGTGCCCTGAGACTTTAGGCCTAAGCTCTTCCATTTCATAGCACCACTGCATCACTATGGTGCAGACTGATTTGAAGCCAGGACTCTTTCCTCCAATAGCCAAGTGAGAAATGCTTCTCAAAGAATACGTCAGAGTTAAGATCAGTCCACGGACTATCTCCTATTTTCTCTCTGAACCATCCCCTTGCCTTTGCAACTCACATCATCTCTGTGCACAATGCTTTATAGACATCGGGCTTTTGCCATGCAGAGCACTTGTGATCCACAAGTGTTTTTACAAGTCTACCTTGTGTTTGCTCCACAGAGGATGTGGGTCTGTAAGAGCTGTAGAGACTGAAGCAGAAAACTCTTACTTTTGCCACTGAGCACTTCAAACATGAGCTGTGCAAACAGTGCACGCATCCCTACTATGCGCTCTGAACTTTAGCTAAACTTCCTTCTGGCCATGCTTCTGCCGTGCTGCTGTTGGCTCCTGGTGCTCACCAGAACTAGCCAGGTTAATGGCCCAACTATTTATGAAACTGGCAACTGCATTTCTCTATGTCCATTGGTCACACTTATTTTTTCCAGAAAAACCATGTGACCTGTCTGACCAGTCACCACTCAGCAATGCTGCTCAGCTGCAGAATGTTCACAATCCATCCGTAAGAGTTGGAACTCACAAAATGACATTTGTCAGATGTACCAAATCTTTCGGGGAATCAGCTTCCTTGCAGATGTTCAATGAACAAAAAGGGGGCATCTAGACAGGCGCACACATGTGTCTTGCCCCACCTCAAACCCCTTTGAGGCGGGGCAACAGGCATGTGCAAAAGTGAAAAGCGAAAAATGTTCACAGGGGTCGAAAAAACTTGAAGTTTAAAAAAACAGGGCAGGCAAACCAGAGGCTGGGTCCTCCACAGAGACACTCTGGCTGCCAGAATGTCTCTATGGTTGGCCCCTTGCCCTGGTGCTGAAACACATGGCCGGCCAGGCTGCATGTTTCACCACCAGGGCTCCGGTGCCGATAAGTAAGGGGTCAGGGGGGCTGGAGGAGGGGAACATGGGGGGGGACCCCTGATGACCCCTCCCACTCCCCCAGCTGTCCCAACCCCTGCCCTGGCTGGCCCCTCCCCCTGCCGGCCCCCCCCCACCCTGAGGCCCCTGCCCCCTGCCCTGACCAGCCCCATACCCCCCCCGATCCCTGCCCCACCACCCCATAGTTTAAACCAAAAAACCCTGGCACTTACCTGCAGTCTGGCTGCTGTGTGGCTAACTGGAGCCCTGCCTGCACAGTGCGGGGCAGGGTGAGCCTCAGCAACCCCAGCCTAGGCCCTCCTGCCTGCTTCGCTGCCTGATGCTGCCAGGGGTGCTCTGCCAGGAGGCCCTGGAGCCCCCCAGCCCTGCTTCTAAGGTAAGCAGAGACTTTTTTTTTTAAATTTGTTTTCTGTTCTTTTTCTGGGGGGGTGTTAAGTGATGGTGCCTGGGGTTGTGGGGGCAGCCATGGGAGCCTGGGGTACAGGTTGGGGGTGAGGCTGGGCAGGGCAGCCATTTGGGGTTCTGGGGGAGTGGGGGGCAGAGCTGGGGGGCAGCAATTGGGAGGGCTTCAGCAGCTGGTAGGGGATGGGGACAGGTAGGGCAGCAATAGGGGGGCTGCAGTGGGGCATGTGGGCCTTGTGGGGTGGTCCCCACTGGGGGGCCATAACCCTTGTGTGGGAGCTGATCCCCCTGCTGGGGGGCTGAATCCCCTGTTTGGGGGCCATACCCCTTGTGTGGGAGCCAAACCCCCTGTTGGGGGGAAGAGCCCTTGTGTGGTGGTGAACCCCCTGTTGGAGAGCCAAACCCCTTGTGTGGGGGCAGAACTCTCTGTTGGGGGGCCGAACCCTTCGTGTGGGGGCCAACCCACCTCGTGGGGGAGCCTGAACCCCCTGTTGGGGGACTGAACCCCTTGTGTGGGGGATGAATCCTCTGTTGGGCAGCTGTACCCCTTGTGTGGGGGCTAAAAACCCTGTTGGGGGGCTGAACCCCTTGTGTGGGGACCAAACCCCCCATTGGGGGACTAAACCCCTTGTGTGGGGGCTGAATCCCCTGCTGGCGGACCAAACCCCTTGTGTGTGGGCCACCGCCCTGTAGGAGGGCAGCAAAATATGTTCATGAATTCATGAAGCATGTATTTAGAATGTGCTTTATAATAAGAAACTTGCTTTAACATTATGATATATCAATAAAACATTGTCCAACTGATCACTGTCTCTGTCTCACTCTCTCTCTCTCTCTTTATAGTGGTCTTTTGTTTTACTTGTGAAGGAACATGGATTTGGGGGTATTTTATAGAGTGACTTTGGGATTTTTTTATCGGGGGTTTTTCAGTTTTCCAATAGGGAACACCAGAATTCCCACTAGGGAAGCCAGTGCCAGGACCCTGCCTGCTCAGAACTGGCACCTTGGACCCAGTTGGCTGACCTCCTGGACAAATGGGGCCAGGAGGACATCCTTTGACAGTTCAAAGCAGGCCACCACCCCCAGAACATCTTCTGGGCAATAGATGCCCAGATGGCCAGGAAGGGGGCACATGTGGCAGTAGTGCTGCACAGAGGCCAACCATGCAACCACAGTCCACTGGCAGCTGGCCCAGAGGGGCAGATTCCTCTACTGGCTGTGCAGTCCCCATCTGGGTCTGGCAGGTGAACAACAGGTCACAGCCAGACAACAGCCCCCACTTCCAGACTGCAGCAGTGGGTAGAGGGTGCAGGGAACTCTCAGGGAACAAGGGGTAGTGTCCCCAGGTACCAATTGTCTGGGGCCGAGAAGCTCCTGAGAACGAGTAGCCCTGAGCTACTTGCCAGGGCAGCTTTTTATACTGCTGAGGCCAGGCCAGGGCAGCTTTTTATACTGTTGGGGACAGCACAGGTGCTGGCCCCAGGCTCTAGCAAACCCTGTCTGCAGATCCAGGAAGAGCCAGGCAGGGTTATTTTGCCCCAAGTGGCATAATTTGCTCCATACCAAAGTGCATGTCTGAACACGTGCACTGAAGCAAAAAGCCCCGGCTCAAATTTGCACCACTTCTATTTGAGCTGCTGCAAGTGCATGTGCCTGAATGTGTGGACATGCCCAAAGAAGCTGAATTCAATGAGTAGTCTTCTCATTGGGAATTAGACAGTTCTTTAGACACCCAGCCATCTGAGAGGGCTCTTCCTTTACTTCCTCCTGCAGACAATCCAGGTCACCATATCAAACAAGCTCAGAGCTTGCATGCTCCTTAGATTATCCATATTTCTCAATACTCATAAAATGGCCCAGAAAGAGTCAACTGAGCATACTGCCTGTCCTTGGATAGTAAAATAACATGCCTTATTGGAATTCTTCCTGGTTGAAAAATTGACAATTGTAGGTCTTAAGAGACTTTGCAAATTATTTCCCCATAACTCTTTAGTATTTTTTTCAAAAAAAACCTCTTGCAATGAAAAAATAAAACTAAGCATCAAAATGTTTGCATTTCACAACCCATTTTTGGTAAAAATGGTGGTCATAGTTTGAGGAAACGGTTTGGTGAATGTAAAGTGAACATTTAACAAAAAGAAACATGATTTCTGATTTTTCAGAAAATGTCCAATTTCAGCCAGCTCCATCGGGAAGCCAGCTTACCAATTCCAGAATCAGGGAACAATTCCCTACAACCCTTTCCTATGCTTCTTGGCTTTGCTAGTTGCTGGATTGTTCCAAGAGGGAATTTTCCTTGTGGTCAAACTAGTATGGACTAGAAGGGAGGGGGTGCGGGGTGGGGTTGGAGGAGTTACCTTCTTCTGTAGCAGGGAACATGACCTTCTTCTTATGCTCTCTTGAGTGTATGTTAGCAGCCTTAACAGTATCGGGACCTTGGCTGCTATAGTCCCTTTTCTTTACCTGTGTCATTTTAGGGTGTTTTGTCTTAAGTTGTGTCAGGGTTGATAGTGCAGTTTTGCTAAGTTAAGCAATGGATTTTTTTGGATGGTTTGGATAGGGCTGATCCTGCCTCAGGCAGCGGGTTGGACTAGATGCCATGGGGAGGTCTCTTCCACCCCTACTTCTCTATAAATCTCTGTGGGTGCCTGTAGACATGCGGGACATCTGCTCCAATGCACTGTAATTACAGAGTGTCAGACCAGACTCGATTAATCAAGTCAGCTGGAGCATACTAATTACCACGCTCCAGCAGCCTTGGAATCTCATGTACTCAGCATCCCCATGCTTCAACATGGTGGTAGGCGTGCTTTAACTAAAAGTCATTGAACAAGCTTTAGTTAAAATGCCCCCACTGCCATTTTGAATCATGGGATGCTGAATACATGAGAAGCTGTGGGTGCTTTAATTAGAGCCACTCTAATTAAGGTGCCCTCTCCCCACCGGAGCATGAATAAAGATGCCCTATGATTCCACTGACTACAGGATATCCATTCGAGAAGCATCTGGGGGGAGGGGGATGGGTGGTGCAAATCTTTGAGCAGCTTCATCCCCAGTCTATCACAGTTAAGCAAGCATCTCTGCAGAGGGAATTGCTATGACAAGGAAGTCCTCCGATGTTGGATGGGTAACCCAATTCATTCTCTTTCAAGATTTTCAGAGAAACCTCCAGAGTCATTTCCCAAGTAGGGTATCTAGGAGGTGTCTCCTGCAGATTCCCCTCTGAAAGGCTTTGTATAGCTCCTCCATTTTATCACTTTCTCCAGTTGTGCACTGGCGAATCCAGTCTAACAGGTGCTTTTCTGGGAAAGCAAAGACATCTCATTGTGTATGGGGTGCATCGGCCCCAAAGCTGTCCTACTGCAGGGCTGGAGCGGCACAGGCTCCATTCTCTTCCTGCACTGATATGGGAGGGGCTAGGGCCCTTTGCTCACCAGGGCCCTTCTCCCTGCTGGGCTTCCCCCTCCCTATGTAGCTTGATTATAGGGTAGCCAGTTGAATCATTTTAATGAGCTCAGACTGCTGCTGTGAGACACCAGTAACTATGGCAACTTCATTCAAAGGTGCTGTGCTTGGTATCTGTGTCACAGGATTTGTGTTTCAGGGGATCTGATTGGACAAGACAGGGGGAGGTGGGAGCTCATTAGGGATTTAGGTTCATTTGCATGAGGGGTTCCTTTTAAAGTGGTGATTGGCAAAGCTCACAGGATTTAGAGTTCCCTGAAGTGGGGACTCCCAGCTGCCTTGGGTTGCAGGCCGTCCTACTTGAGTTCCTGTTACTGCCAGCTGGTATGGACCTGCATCTCTGCGGTGACTGGTCTCAGCCCTGCACCCTCACCAGAGATCCATTTATTGAACCCCAGCAAACTGCTTGGTGCTCATTCCTTTCTGATGCATGCTATAACATGGAGGTACCTCAATGGCTTTAGACTCACATCTGTGAGACAACAGGACCAGGACCAGTGAGACAACCGATCTGCCCAACACCATACTAACAGATTTCTGCAGTGAAACACAACCCATTCTGATCTCAGCAACGTCAGGGTAAGTCAAGGGATCCAACTGACGCCACTGGAGTTGGATCAAATTTAGACCAGCATCACTGACCGAAGTAGCATATCCATCCAGATCCTCAGCAGGTGGAAATCATGGTATCTCTGCTAAAGTCAGTGAGTCTATGCTGATTAACATCAGGGTCTGGATCAGCGATTCTCATCCAGGGTACCATGGTACCCTGGATCATTGTAAGATACTTTTAACAGTGCTGCACAATATTAGCAGTGTTAAATGCACCAAGACTTACTTGTGATTCACAAGATAAACGTGGAGATTTCAAATATGAATCCATAATGTGAAAACCATTCTGCTCTGTTGTGGGCTCTCAGTTGTTTGCACCAAGAGAATTGTTCTGTTGCTTTTCCGTAGTCAAAAAAACCAAGTGAAAACTAAGGGCTGGCATTTTCTGAGGGATGCCTGGAGTATAAAAGATTGAGACCCACTGGTCTAGATTCACCAGGGAGACTTGGACAGCTAAGTCCAACCCTGAAAAGGTTACTTCACACTGGCATTTACAAAGCCCCTGCTCAGCAGTCGCCTAATGCTGTAGGTGTCTACAGTCCCTTTGAGTCTATGGCCTTGTTGCACCTTACGCTGAATCGCACAAATGTTGATCGGTTTAGTGCTAGGTTGGAGTTTGGAGTGGTCACACTATCAACTTGAGCAGCACATCTGAGTGGGGGTGGCCAAGCCTTCATAGAATAAGTGCTGGGTTGTGCAGATCAAGAGATAATCCTGCCTTGGAACGGCATACATTCTTGCTGCATAATGAGTGCTTTAAGCCACTTGAAGGTATTAATGTGTGGAGAATCCAGGGGTTAAGAACTCCAGGAGCTGCCCAAAATTACTATGTAACAAGGCCCTAGATGTATGTTGGCACAATCTCCTGGGAACTTCCATGCCAGCTGCCAGGCATGCCCAGAGCTCAAGAGGTTCTTGACAGCACCGAGTTGCCAGTCCCTAATCTATGCCTGAGTCCCAGCAGGATTCTCAGACTCGTTATTTCTTGCCTCTCGCAGAATTTCTCACCCCACACAAAATACAGCAAGGAGGAAGCCATGTCCCATTTACACCAATTATTCCAGTACTCATTTGGAGTGTGAAGCACGAGTTAAATCTCTTTGTCCAATTAAACTTAGCTACCCCAGGAGAGTTCCCTACATGAAACACTACCACGCAGTGGTTACTGCGTATTTATTTAGTGTTTGTATAATCAAGCGCTAAATAAATGCACATTAACCAGAGGAAGTGTGCCGTAGTGCTGATGAATGCCTTTTAAGTGATGCTACTGTACAGTAGTGCATTAGCACTGTTGGTGCTGTGATGTGCTACTGTGCAGTATTATTTGGCTGCTGCTCAGTCAGCATCTCATGTAGAAGAAGGACCAAGCACTTTGCTGGGCCTTGACAAATACCAGAGTCAATTAACTAATGACAGGTTATTCTGTGGTGAGTCTCTCCTGTTGAACTGAAGCTGTTCTATGTTGCATAAATACCACAGTTCACTGGAATATAGCTTCGAATCACCTCCATGCTGGGCGCATCTACACAAGACATTGACTGCACAGTAACTCCGGTTATTATGCATGTATTTAGGACTTGCTTATACAAGTACTAAGCCAGGCAGGGAGTGGGGCAGGGGCCAGGATCAGGACCAGAGGCATGGGTGGAGACTGCAAGGCTGGCAGCTCTGCGTGGGCCTCCACATTGCCATGGGTGACCTGGTGTGCCTAGTGTCCATGGCCCACAGTATGCAGCAGGCTGGCACCTGGCCCCAGGGTGGAGCTAGCATTGCTGTGGCTGGTGGTGATTTTGCCAGCCACTCCTCCTGGCTGGGTCCGGGGCTATGCCGGGGGCAAGGCAGCTGCTGGCCAGAGCTCTCCAAGCTGCCAGTAGGTGCAGCAACCCGGGCAGGGAGGGTGGGGGAAGGTGCTGAAGAATGCAGCAACCAGGGCAGGGTGCTGAAGACCCAAGAGCCCCTCATCCAGGGGCATGTCAGCAAAGGAGTCAGGGCCGGCAGGGGCTCAGGCAGGCTGCCCCTGCTGGTGGCAGTCACAGGGGTGTGGCCTGGATGTGGCCCTTGCCGGCGGGGCCAGGGCTTGACAGGGAGGAAGTTGCTGAGATGATGTCTCCAAACCACTCTGGGCTTCTGCGCGACTGTCCCTGCGATGCCAGCCCTGGACAGCTGGTAGCAGCATCCATTACAGGGCACAGCCAGGGACTGGGAGCCACAAGGTACTGGCTCTGCTGGAAGAGACAGCCAGGCAACAGCCCTGGGAGGATCTCAGGGCAGGGCAAAGGGTGCAGCAAGCTGCAGCCCTTTGCAACACTCACCTGTGACCAAGCAGCAGCTCTGCAAAGGGAACAGGCCAGGCAGAGGCAGCCTGTGGCCTGTCCAGGGGGGGGCATGAGGCTAGCACAGGTCCCAAGGAGAGCACGGGGCACACTGCACAGAAGCCTGCTGGAGCCTAAGACACAAAGTGTCTGCAGGCTTTTATACCCTGCAGCCAGGGGCTGCCAGACAGCTGCCCAGCTCTGAAGCAAGAGAGGTGGCCACCCAGGAGTCCTAAGGTTGGGCTCAGACCAGCCCCCTCATGGCTGAGCAGACCTGGCATTAAACTTAGTGCCAGGTCACATCTACATGTGCATTACTGCACATTAATTAATTACAACTAAATTTGATACCTGCATTTGCAATTAGCCATTTTTTTACTGCACAGTAAGGGCACACACACACACGTAGACATGCAGCTGTGTTGCACAGTAAATTAGGCTAATGCACGTTGATGCACCTCCTGTAGACTTATCCTCAGTGTTAAATACTATTTTAGAAGCATGCAAATGGCACTTACATCATTACATACCATATTGTTCTGAATAGAAGTTGAAATGTAAATCTGTATATAAGTTAACCCCATGTTTTCAGGCTCAGTTTGTAGGGGAAAAGAAATAGTTTTTCCTCAAATATCAACTGATAACTATAGAAAGTCTTCAAGTCATATGGCCCTTACAAAATCCCACAGGAGAAACAAAAAACCAAGGAAAAGCCCCACATGGTTAAATGAACTAGAAATACCAAGACAAGCGGGGGGTGCGGGGAAACGGGATTTTGCGGTATTGTTTTTTTTAAATTTACCTGCACCCAAGATAAATTTGCCCAAGACTTGCCAGTCTGCCTTCAGCCAAGATGTATATGCCCATATATAGGTCTGACTCCCACTAGCAATTCAGGTTTCTCTGCATACATTTGTACACGATGGCACTGCACTGCTGGGTACAGCAGTGGACCTAAAAGGTGGCAATGAGGAATAAGAAGCACTCAGGGTTGTCAAAATGCACTCAATTGAGCTGTTCAACCATGCCATCTCTTTGAGGATGATACACAGATGTTTGAAGGTGCTGGATTTTTAACATAGTGCAGACTTCCTTGAACACCCAGGGCATAAAATGCTACCTGGATCCATTAATCTCTCTCTTGACAGTCCCACACAGGTAAAAATCTTCAGCAGTTCTTGCACCGCTTTTCCTGAACGCACAGTTTTTATGGGCACCACTTCTGGATATTGGGTAGTATAGTTCACCAGGACCAAAATATATTGTAACCTGTAACAAGTGGGCCGGTCTCAAACACAGGCCTGCCCACTTGCCTTCGGGCTAACCACCCACCTACCTCTCCTGCTACGCCTTGATGATAGTGATTACTGGACGTTAATCAGGCGGGAGGCTGTCATTACCTTCCCTGGCGACAAGGGAGTATATACACGACTCCAACCTTCCCTTATCATGTCCCAGGCCTCACAGATGTTTCACGGCCTAACTCCTGGCCTTATCTCATTTCAATATACACACTCAGGGCCCCCAGGCTCCATCCCTGGACCATCTCCAAGCTCCGAGCCCCGTACCCACATCCTAAGCCTCTCTGGCTCCAAGCCCTGCCTGGGGCTCTGAGCCCCATCCCCGGGCTCCAAGCCTCCCTCTGGGCCCCAGGACCCATATCTTGGGCTCCAAGCCCCTTCTCACTGTACTCACTACATTAACCCATATCTCCTCACCCAGGAGCTTCCCTGATTGCTCACCAAGGCTCAGGGACCCACCCCCTTGGAGCCTTACTCCCAGCTCCATTGCATCCTCAGGCTCATCTGTGAGTCTAGGGTCTGCCACAGGTCCCTCCACCTGGCCGGGGCCCTCCCTCACTGCTGGCAGTGAGCCTGGACTCCCCCTGTCCAGATCTCACTACTCACCAGGGATTTGGGGGCAGCTGATAACTCAGCCCCTACCCACTTTTCACTGGGGAGGTAACTGGCCTGGCATTTCTTGGGGGCAAAACCAGTCCCACCAGGCCACCCTTACACAGCAGGGTGCAGTTCCCGGTCATGCCCAGGACCAGGAGCCTCCTGCCACCCCAGTAGCTCCTCCCTTACCTCAAAGCTGTATTGAGAAGTAGCTTAGCCAGTGATGTCTCTGGCTGTCAGCAGACTACTGCCCTGTTGTTCAGGGCCTGGACCTTATATGCAACAGCTGGGCCCTGTCCCCCAGTTGGACAGCCCTGCCTAACTGGGGCTGCAAACAGCTGCAGACTGCCTTGCTGCTGCTGCTCAGGCCCCTGCAAGTAACAGAGCACCCTGTGCTTTGTTACAGAGCCCCACGTTACACTGGGGCAAAGGTCCCACAATATCTAGTGCCACCCACTCACAAGGCTCTTCCATAAGTGGCATGGCTCTTGGTGGGTGCCCTGAGTGTGCCAGCTGGCACTTGGAGCAGGGTTGGCACAACTGCCCCACCTCCCACCAGATCCCTGTGTAAAAGGTGCTCTCTGGTTTTATCCTCCCACAAGTGACCTCTTGTGGGGAGCTCATGGATGACCCTTAGCAAGGCCCTCTGGTACATCTGTGGCAACATGAGTTGGGTGACCTCACTCCCTGGCCCCCACCCATGGTCTACTTGGTACAATCCCCCTGCACCCCCTTTACCTCGAATCGGGGCACCATTCATACCAGGTCAGGTCTCGCCACCTCTTCCTCTATTCAGGCAATGTGTCCTTCAGGCCCAAGCTCATGCTTGGCTGGAATTCGCCTGAGAGCACCTCTACCCGAGGCCCCGGCTAAGGTGTTTTTCACTGTGCATGGGTGCCCAACAACATCCACAGGCAGGGCCAGTCCTGGCCTAACAATATCAGATAAGCCAAATGCCTAGCTAGGCACAGGGATGTAGCTGTGTTGGTCTGAGGACATAGGCAGATAAGGTTCTTGCACGCATATCAGCCTCTGGCTCTTTACTATTCATTCCACCCAGGAAGAGCACATACCAACTGCAGATGCTTCCTCAGCCTGAGGGTATTTCAACCTGAAAGTCTGCTGAACAGAATTTGTCCAACTGTTTGAGTTGGTCTAATAAAAGATATGAGATTTACTCAAAGAACCGTGTCTAGCTAGGCACACCGACACTTGATAAGCGTATCCCTCAACCATCAGCTGCCCCCAGGCTCTCCCGTAGGTCTGGGGCTTCCATGGAGGAAGACCTGTTTCAGGTGGCCTACCTTTTGATGATCTGCTTTCCACACCAATTCCCATCACACCACCGTCCATGTGAAGCGTGACAGCCTTGGTAGACACATTATTGACCTTTGAGCCAGGCCTCAGCAGCGAAGTGGGATCCATCTATTGTGTGCCCCATTTTCCCTAGGCACAGCCCATCACAGAATCCACACTCCATGCCTTCCACAGGGGCAGGCTCCCTGCCATGGTATGCTTCTTCTTCCTGGCCTGCCTCTCATATAATTCCTGTGCATCCCTGGGGCAATTACTGTCCAGGTCATCTGCACTGGAAACAGAGACCACCTGACCTCATCAGAAGCGACTGTAGTACAGCCTTTCCCCAAGGGGATGGACCCCAGGAGGGAACACCCCCCACAACCTTCTTGGATTCCAGGTCCATTAACCACCCCACCCCGGGACAGGTTTGTGCCCAGCTGCAAAAAAATCCTCTGCCAGCTTTAAGGCTTCAGATTTAGATTGGTGCCACTGCACTAATGACTTGATGCCCTCTTCTAAATCCCAAATAAATTGTTATAGGACTATAATCTCTGTCACTTCCTCCAAGCCCATCTTGAGGTTGCAACCAATGAAATAACTGCTGGGCGATTCATGCTTCAGAGGCATTCTTGCTCTGAAACCATTGGCGGCACAGTTCCTTTTCTACCCCCAAACTTTGGAGGCTAGCTTCCCTTACCTGGTCATAGCTGATAGCTTTGGTCAAGAGGATCCCTCCATAAGCCCTCTGGGCTTCCCTTGTTAACATCAGCCCTAACTGGGGTGCCCAAGTGGTTTGGAGCCACTGATCCTATGCAATCATTAGTTTGAAAGCCTTCAAAAAAGTTCCAGGTTGTCATCCTGATCATCCTCAGGCTGACAGCTGAGGCACCTATACTCTGCTCTAAGACCTGCACCATGGCTCTCCCACTCTCTTCAATAATACCCTTTAGCAGCACCATGGCCTGTACCTGTAATTGTACCAGGCCTGCCATGTAGGCCCCTTGCTGTTTGGTCTGCTTGACAGTCACTGCCTGTTGTTACAGCAGGAGCTGTAGCACCTGTTCTATGGTGCCATGATGCTACCTAGGACCTCTTTCCAGCTGCCCCTTCTTCAGTTTCCCTAGAGATATGGGTTCAAGTCTCAGTGCTGACACCAACCGTTGGTAACTTTGGTAGCTACAGCTCCAGAGGGATGCTGCTGGGTGTGTTGGGGCAGGTGTACTGCCACACCCTGCCCTCTTTTACTTTAGCTGCGGTGGGTCTGCTAAGGATCCACTTACCAGAACCCTGGTCTGACTGGGCAGCCAGTCTGAGGCTTGCCCCAGGCTGTGGGCTTCGTCCTAGGCTCTGGGCACCCTGCCCTAGGTCTATAACTGAGAACACAAAATAATAAATGTAAATCAAAATGTTTCACTTATCTGTGTTGGTCATTTCTGGGGTCTGTCCTGGTGCACCACTCACCCTACCCCAGGTGCAGGCTAGCCACAGAGTCTTGGCCAGGGGAGGAGGGTCTGCCCAGGGACCATGCCAACCACATGTGTCCCTGCCAGCAGCTGCAGGCCCCTCACCTGCAGAGAGAGACCTTCTCTGCTACCACTTCTAGCTGCTCCTAACCTCCTCTCTTGCAGGGTTTGGCCCTTCCATCCTGCCTGGGCAGCTGAGCTTCCACTTGCCCACAACTGGGGGCACTCACCACTCCAGGGCTATTTATTGTGGCCATGCTTGCCACACTGACTTCTGGCTGGCTGGAGCAGCCGCAGCGCTGAGGCTGTTTGGGTGTGGGGGTGGGAAAGCCATCCCAAGTAAGAGGCAGCTCAGATGTTCTCCTCCCTGCAGTAACTATAGCCCCAGTATCCATTTTAAATTTAAACTATTCTATTATTGATATTTATATTTGTATGCCATAGTATTATGTCTTCTATTGGTGATATATGCTCAGTAGTCCTTTCTAAATTATATCCACTAGCCTGGGTGATCTGCAAAGTGTCCTTGTTTTGGAATCTCGTTCTACATCAACTGCTAGACATTATTGCCAGTTGTGGTTGTATCTACCACATCTGCCACAAGTCTCTCTCTCTTTTTTGTTAAAGTTTCTTGATCTTCTATGCATAATTTTTGCCCTGTTTCTATGTTTAGTCTTACACATGCCAGTCCCCTTTCTTATATCTTAACACGGATACAGTAAAGGGACATTTGGTATAGTTTTAGGTACCCTCTTAGCTTATAAATCAAACCGCTGTTTCTTTAATTTTGTTTTTGTACCTTAACTTTTGTTAAAGCTTTTGCAAATACGAGTTCTGGATTTAACGGCAGCTGTGCTGAGAAGCTAGTGTCTCTGATGCCCACAACGGATTTTCTCTCTTATGAGTTCTTCCAAAACTACATAAGTGCGGTGTTCAACATAAGTATAAACAGCAGTAATAAAAAGATTCAGCTGTTTCCCCTGGTTCCTGGCATCTCATATTAAATTTGGTCCTTTCATATATAACATTTCATTTACCTATAAAGTGGGCATCAAAAGCCTCTTTTCACTGTCTTACAGTTTTTCTTTTTTTCCTCTTCCTGCTATCTGGCCTCTTCTTGAAACCTCTCTTTTTCAGTTTCCAACTCAGCTGATCGCTTTTCAAATTCTTGGCGCTCTTTAGCCCTCTTTTGTTGCTATCTCAAAGCTTTCAGAAACTGATAATGGCTTGTTTTTCCTTCTTTGGAAGGGAAGGCTCTTGATGCACCACAGGCTCCCTCTTTCTGTTGTTTCATGTCTTCTTTAATCTGTTGCTTCCAGCTCTGTAACATAACAGCTCTCCGTTCATCTATCTGGAAGTAGAAGGGTTTGGGTTAGGCTGGGTTCTTCACCTTTACTGGCTGATATGGTCCTGCAAAGCCAGGGTAGTGATTTAAACTTTAACACCTCCTCAATTTCTCTCTCCTAGTGTGGAAGCACTGAGAAAATATCTTCCTTCTCTAACACACAGGGCAAAGAGGCCCACTGACCCATGCCTTTCAATCTCTCACAAGGAAAGAGAAGGAAGTTTGAAGAAACTACCTTGAGGTCTACTTCCCTTACTTATCAGATTGAAGGGTCCCAGAAATGCACTCACTCTTGTTACCATCTTGAGGAGCCAGAGGTCTGATAGAGATCCAATTCCAGTAAAGCCACTGAAGGCCAAACTGTCACAGGCATGACCTGGACATGGGCAGAGGGGCAAAGGGAGGGAAGGGCTGGGTTCAAGGGTAAAAAATGTCACAAGCTTGGGAAGTTCAAGCTAAGGGTCAGGAGCTAGATTGTTCCAACAGTAGTAGCTAGGGAGAGATGCCGGCAGGAGCCAAGTACTAGGATCTAGGCAAGGGCTTACACCTTTGCCAGCAGAATCTTTCCAAGAATGCAAGGAGAAGCTGATGCATGAGCAGCCACTTGGGCCCTCAGGACTTCTCTCCTGATGAAAGGCCTTCACTTTTGTTGGCAGACAGAACTGGGTGTTTGGCAGGGTCAGAGCACAGCACTGTAAAGCTCTTTGGGTGGACACTGAATCCCCTAGGGATCACCCAGTTGGTGAGGGGCTCATCACTCATCATGGGGATGAGGGACTGCTGCAGTAGATGCTGCCATTTGTGGGGCTTGCAAGCTGTCAGAAACGTGAGAGGGTCCAGGAGCCAAGAGTCACAAGCCAAGAAGGCAGGTCCAGACAGCAGGGGCTATGCAAAAATACAGGCAGGGGCTAGCTAAACACTAGGAGCTAAAATAGCAACAGGAAACAGATTAGAAACCAGGAAGCTAAGGATCAGGAGCCAGACAAGGGAACTCAGAGCTGAGAATCAAAGATAAAGACTAGGAGCAAGGATTCAAGAACCAAGAAGAGGCATTAGGACTGGGTTTGGCCAAAGGGGATATTCACCCTGTTGCAAATTCACAGAGCACTGAAGGGGCTGCTGCTTCTATAACCCTTCTGCTAGGCAGTGGACAGCAGTAAGAAGTGCCAGGTTCGGATTTAGGGCTTTATACAAGCTTTCTTTTCTGACTCAAGCGACTGCTCAGAAGCCCAAGAAAATAAAATTTAACTGGATGCGCCAAACTTCAACATTCACAAGCAGCATTCAGCTATAACAGTGTTTATTAAAGGGGAAGGTGGATAAATCTGCAACCCCCCCAAAATATTAACACAATCCCAAACAGTTAACAGTCTTAATCACTGAAAACCAAATGCAGGTGCTACTACCTGACCTAGTCTGCTGGTGGTAGACCCTTGGATGGCAGCCCTATGTCAGCCAAAAGTGGCAGGTACTGGTTATGGAGGCCCACCCCAGATACCCCTGCTATTCCCAGTCGCCAGGGGCTCTAATACCCATGTCATCTTAAGGGACAAGTGCTGGGTAGGGAGGCCTGCACCAGAGTTCACTACTGCTCTGCTGCTAGGGATTGATACACCTCTAGCAGGGCCTGATAAGAGCAAGATGTGGCAGGTGAATTAAGCAAGGACATGGGTGGTGAGAGGAAGGCTAGAGTGGTGCCAAGAGTGTGGATAATGTTGCACCCAGAGCAGAGAATAGGGATGAGTGGCTAGAGTAGGTGACTGTAAAATACAGTTAGCTTTGCCTCTTCACTGTACTCACTTTGCTTCAGTGATTGAAAACAGTTCAATTTGCAGGGCAACAGGAGTTCCACTTACTGGATACCAAAGCAGTGCAAGTATATACCTGTCTCACCAAAACTATTGTTCAAATGTTTCCAGAGCAATTGCCCATGATTACATCTGAGGCCAGATTTCCTGCTTAGTTTACTTGGGATACATATGGGGACACATTTTTGGCTGATGGAAATCAGCATAACTCTGCCTCCAATGAAACTGCACCAACTGAAACCACCTGACGACATGGCCTGTGGAATTGAATTCAGTGGGGTTACTCCAGATTGACACCACTGTGTCTGGGATCCAAATCCAGAAAGTTTAGGCTCAAAGCAGTGCAGTATTTTAGAGCACAGCCTTGGTGTAATCAACCGTGAGCTGTCATTTAAAGCAGTGGTGCTCAAACTTTTGGCCCAAACCCCAGGATAAGGCCCTGCACCACCTCACATGCCTGATCCAGCATTCAGGGCCATGCAGGGATCCCCATGGGTCCAGACATTTGCCTTGAGGGAAATGATGCCACTGTTCCCCCAACCAGCCAATTTTCAGAGCCATGGGGAGCCCCACTAGCTAGATAACATGGTGCTGGGAGCCAGATCTGGCCTGTGGGCTGGGAGTTGAGCATCCCTGTTTAAAGGTTTAGTAAAAATGTCCTTTCAGGAATAATTAGAATGAAGAAAATGGGTGGTAGTTTAGGAGAGGTTGGAATTTCAAGGGTGGCATATGCCAGGAGAAAAGGGATAAATGTCACACTTGGTCTATGGGCACTCCCGTTACTGAGTCTGCTCTGCCTTACCCACACAGAAACAAAATACGGAGAGAATATTTAAGTTTATCTGGAACCTCAGGAAAAGGTTCCCAGCTGGGCTTGGGTCACTCCTTATTTTATCATTTTGCCCATATAATGAACCCAACCAACATACCCGTCACTAGAAAAACTGCACGAGAGACACAGCTTAGAACGCAAGACTGCTTAGTTGATCCTGGAGTGTTTTGGAGGAAAGAGTCAGTTCTGACCAGAACAAAGAGAAAAATTAAGAGTTCTGACATTGCCAAGAATGAAAAGCTTTGACATTTTCAGATGCAAACAGCGCAAAGCTGTTTTTCCTACTTTGCAATAACATTGTGTTTAGACAGTTAAAATAATTGTAGTGGAAAAAATGGTGACATATTTTGAAACCAAGCTTTGGGGGAATTTCCAGTTCATGAAAACTCAAAATTAAAAAAAAAAAAAAATCATTCCATGGGATGGGGACATTTTTTGAAATCTCAAATGTTCATGCAATGGGAGAAATCATCTCCCATGCTAAAAGCTTATGCTAAAAATGTGGTCTCTTCTGCTTCAACCCCAAAAGTCTCTTGGTCAGTGGTAGGAAAAGTTGTTTTCTTTACAAGTTTGCAGGTGGAAGGAAACACATTTGCTCCTCTGTGATTCTAGCCAGCAGCTGGTAGTGGTGAACACACACATATACACAAGCTAAGATCACTTTAAAGAAGATGGAATTGCAAAAGATCCTATTGACTAAGATCCCACAATGGACAGATTAGCATCCTTCCTTGCTGAGAACGTGGAGAGATATCTGGAATTCATTCTACCTCCCCCAAAGTTGAATATTATTAAAAGGGACTGCCTTGTATGGGGGGATGGCTTTGTAGGTAATGGGCTGGTCCCAGATTCAGGAGATCAGTTAGTTCCCTACTCCAGCGTGCTTTCTTTAGTTACTGAAAGAACCTCTTTTGGAGCCATCTGGCCTTCCAGGTGCCTCTATTTTGGCTTTACCACACCTAAAAAATGAGGCACACCACCTCAGGAGGGCAATCCAAATGGATAGAGTTAGGTCTATGGTTCTCATCCCATTCGGTCACCCGTCGTCCGCCACGTTTTTGAATGTGGCAGCATCCCAGATTGGGAACCACTGTTGGTGCTGCCTCAGTGTACCTCAGGGCTTTGCAACCAGGTGCTGCTGCCCCTAGGTAAACCTGCCCTGCAAGCCTGCTGCAGAGCCAGCCTAGGAAGGGCTGTGGTATGTGCTCGCTCCTGCTGCATTAGGGCTCTGATAATCCTAAAGGAGGCAGAACTGGCTACTGGCTGTACCCTTTCCTGGTCTGGCTCCTCCCCTGCTCTTCCTGGAAACAGAAGGACACAGGTCAAACTGTCCAACATGCCCCAGTTTTTGGAAGGTACATGGC
Source organism: Caiman crocodilus (assembly GCA_030014935.1). Taxonomy (NCBI): domain Eukaryota; kingdom Metazoa; phylum Chordata; order Crocodylia; family Alligatoridae; genus Caiman; species Caiman crocodilus. Next base: position 5,919,240 of record JAGPOW010000145.1, read on the forward strand.
AGGTGGGAGAGGACCAGGAATTGCTACCGCCTGAGCCAGATCTGTCTGTGTGTGAGTTATCAGAGAGCCATTATGCACGAGGAGCGCACATGCTGCGGCCCTGCACAAAGGGCAGTTTTACCTGGCTGCCGCTGCTGTACATCAGGACATCCCCAGCGGCATCTTCTGGCACCCTGGTTAAGAACCACTGGGTTAGCTACCTAAGATCTCTGTTAAGTCAACTGAGAGTTAGGAGGTATTAGTTTGGGGGCAGCCAAACCTGGGGGCCAATTATAGACTCAAGGTTACCAGAGTGGGGAACAAAGCCACACTTGTAAAGTGTAACCCGGGTGGTGGCCCAATAGTTGCCACCCCTGCCCCTCTTTCAATCAGCTTCTCCTCTTCCAAAGGGCTGAGCTCCCCCCTTGAGGTCAGTCAGACTTCACCAGCACTGTTTCTAGTCCAGGGTAAGTTGATCTGGTGAGCCCACATTGGCAGTCTGTTACAAGGGCAAACCAAATACATGGACAAGCTAAGTCAGGAAACCAAGATTAAGAGGAGAAGAGAGTCTGCTAGCAAAATCAGTCAAGAAAACAGGTCAAGAAGGAAACCAACTCACCAGAATATAGTCAAGAAGCAGAAAAAAACCTTATTACCCACACACTTCCTGTTCTTCTCCCTGGCCTTACATAGGAAAAATGAAGAATCAAGTGATAAGAGTCACCCACTCAGGTATGAGAAAATGGGCAGAATCAGGCACTGCTGGGGTCTTTCGGTGGGCTCCATCCAGCCTTCTGGGAGCAGCAGCAGGTCGATGAGATTGGCTAAGCGGCTGTGCTGATCATGCCAGAGCTCTGTGTTCACGGCTGCACACCTGCCAGGAGCACCAAAGGCAGTCCTGTGCATTTTGCTGCCGAGCAGGGCGGGGAAAACTCTGAGCCCAGAGTCTGTTCATATTTCCTGGTGACTTTTGGATCCTATGCTTCCATTAAATCAAAATATGGAGCACCCAAAGGTAAGTACATAGCCAAGCAGGGTAGTGCCTATGTTTTGGGTTACCCTCCTGACCCTGAAGGCATTCAAACCTTCATCTCCCATTTCTGAATCAAGTATCCTAACTACCAGAAGTCTGGGTGGTCATGCCCTGTTGGACAAGTCAGTTAGGAGTGCAAGAGTCAATGGATCCGCAATACAACAAGCAAGAGAGAGTTTATTCTTTAGCCCATATGTACCCCTGGGAAGGAGGAACCCCATATTCCAGTCCTTGCTTCCAGGATTAGTGTGTTTTTAACGAATGAGGCTGCATCCAGACGAGTGCAGCCATGTGGTATGTGGCACGGCAAGCTTATCTGCTGCACCGTATGCCATACATTCAGTTGTTCTCCATGCTGCAAGGGAGCAGCATGGTGGGTTTTTTTGACCCCTGGCTATCTGAGGGTGAAAAAAACCCACTGGAAAAAAAAGCAGAGTGGTGCACATGATGCACCGAGTGTGTGCCACCGAGAGCTGGAGCCTGGCCTGCCGGAGCTGCACTCCACTGCTGGCCAGGCTCCACATGGCAGGAGTGATATGGTTGCAGCCCCAGGAAGCCCCTAGGACCCCAGGTAAGGCTGCTGGGGCCAACCCAGTGCTGGCCACAGACTGCCCTACCCTAGCCAGGGCACTGTCACACACCAGAGTCACCTGGCACAGGTGCACTGCCACTAATTGTCCCTGGGGAACCAAACATCTACGCACATCTGGACGCAGCCTGAGAGTCTAATGTAAAAGGCAATGACCCAGTGAGGACTCAATGGACTTAGGACTCCAACCTCGATGTCCTCAGCTGCAGATTCCTACTCATCCTTTCTCTGCCCCTATGATTTCTACGTTACTTTCTGTCCAGTGTCCAGACCCAGCTTCAGCAGCAGAAGAGGGTAATTCCATTCTATAGGCAGGTGGTTCGGGAGATCCCCTGATAAATGGGACTTGTGGGTTTGAATCTCAGGCTGAGAAGGCCTTAAAATCCAGGTTTCCATCTTCCTAGGCAGCTGCTGTAATCACTGAGCTACTATTCAAAAGCTGCTAGTGGCAGCAGCAGTATTGCATTTTTGAGGGAGAGACCACGGGTGGCACACTTTAAACTGAGCTCAGTTAATTCAGTATGAATTAGGTGTGTCTGTGGGAGCTGAAGGCACCTCCATGGCTCTGATCTAATGTGTCATCGAACTTCAGGTGCCCAGGTGCTCAAAAAAGAATTTTTTTGAGCTTGCAAAATAACCCGGGTGGAAGCCCCTAAGGATCTCTTGAGGTCAAAGCAGAGGTGCCAAATGCATCTTTGTGGCTTTTGACCTGGATTGCTTTTTGTGGCTTAGATTCCTACATTCCACCTAAGACCTGTTGAGCTGCCTGTGGGGGCACTTTGGATCTGGCTCTTTCTTAGTCCCTCTGTTTCTGGAGCCTCACTTGCACAATGAAAGTAATAATCCTTCCTTCCCCTGTGCTGTCTGCTGCACTGTGAGTTTTTCAGAGCAGACCCTGACTCTTGCTTTGAGCACCTAGCAAACTGGAGCCTCCCATAAGGTATTTCAGGCTGGCACCCAAACTCATTAATCAGTTTTAAGTCTTGGCCTTAAGCTTTTGTACCTTAATGCCTGTCCTTTCCCAGCTGCAGCTTATAGTCATGATGCATAAGATTGCAGATAATTCCTGAAATGATGCCAAGGCCTTGGAGTCTATGGAAATACTGGTTCTTAGCAATGACATCTGAGTTTAGATGTCACAGAAAAAGTTGGGACATTCCCTGCCCTTCTGCTGGCACGAGGCAGCTTCAGACAAGAAGCATTTGAGATCAGTGAGAGCTGCTAAATACACACGGTCTGTGCAATCAGTAATCTCTACCCACAAAGCTCTCATCTAAATTGTTTTTCTGCTTATTGGAAGCAATTACATTTTCCTGGAAGGATCTGACCCTTTGGCTGCTAATTGCAATGGCTCCCCTCCCTTTCTGGACGGCTGCTGCTCCAGTCTTTGTGGAATGAGAGCTGGTAGCATTTAGAAAACTCGCTCTCTCCCTTTCTTCTTCCCTTTGGAAACAGCCTTGATAACTCCAATTTCACACTGGATTCAGATGACCAGAGACGTATTTTCTGAAATAAAAGGGTCATTACCGTGGCCAAGATAAAATACTCAGGGAAATAGGGCAGGTAAAACTACATGGACCACAGAAGATAATTGCGGTTGGCTGTGGTTATAGTCCCAGACAAAAAGCAGTCTGGATAGAGAAAGTGACACTATCTTACTACAAGCCTGTGCAGTACTAATGCTTAGGGATCCTCCAAATGCTGAGGTTTGGAGGCTTGTGCAGAGGCATGTTGCTTTCTTTGGGTGTGTCTGGAAAGTGATTGAGACATTTCAGTGGAAGAACCTTCCACCGAGGTTAGAAAACCGGAAAGACGGTGGACTGAAGCAGTAACTATAACCAATAGTCGTAGGATCATAGAAAAATAGGTCTGGAAAGGGCCTCTAGAGTTCATCTGCTCCAACACTCTTAAAGCAAGATCATCTCTCAAGCCAAATTACCCAAAGAAATTCCTTATCTAACCTACTACTAGAACTATACAGGCAACCCTGCCATACAACCACAACCCCCTACCCCCAGTTGTTCAAATCACAGCTCCAGCAGCACAGGTGTCTTGAAAATGTACAAAAATAGCAAGGAATGGCTAATCAGCAATATGGACTATTCTGTCTCTTCAGTTAAAAGCATCCTATTAGTTTTGTCATTCTTAGTAACAAGAAAAGGGTATTTCATCCTTCCTCCTCTGTTAGTCCCTGGGATTTGGATACATGGTGAAGCTACAACTGGGGAGTTCCCCACGGGCTAGTTGCAGTGTTGCTAGGATAGAGCATGCATGTCTGCAGGGCCATACAGATGTTGTTGTCCTAAGTCACACAGCACAGGTCTGCTTAGCATGCAGCAATGTAGGTTACTCTTCATTTCAAAGCCATTCTCTTGAGTTAGAGCTCCTCTTCTCTCTGACTTTCCAGTATCACTCTTCAGCTATTTTATAAGAAAATAATATTATTTTCAAGATGGATTAGACATTTGGAAGATGTATTCAGTTGCCAACAGTGGCCAATATCTGAGGCTTAACGGGACAGTGAAACCCACCTCTGGGTCTGCCTCCGCATGTACTTAAAATGCCCTTATCTCCATAGGATTTAAACACCTTTGTCAGTCTTCATGATGTGCCTAGCAGGCATGCAATTCTGTGAATGAAAAGAGAGGGGGAGAAAAACAATTACATTTTTGACCCCTACAGATTACATAGTCCTAATTATAGTTAATGAACTGAATGTGCATAAGCATTTCTGCTGGAGACATGCCTTGAGGACCTGCCGGTAGATCTCCTGGGACCTGGGATAACATAAATGGAACGTTTCCTGAAGTCTAGAAAGTTGGTTCATGTATTCCCCCCCGCATCAGTATCTGGCCCAGACCCTCTCATCCTGGGTTTTACAAAGCAGTTGAGGGCAGTATCCCGATACAGTATGGGATGATCTAGTTGGGGATGGTGCTGGTCTGAGCAGGGGGTCGTACTAGATGACACCCTGAGGTCCTTCCCAGCCCTAGATTTCTAGGATCTATGATAGTATGTTATGCTGCTGATGTGTCAGCCAGCAACATCAGGAAAAGGAAATGACTCCATGTCCATACTGAACCTGAAGCTTCAGAAAGAAACCCAGTCTAAATCAGCAACCTGACCCAGTTATGTTGGCAGGTAAACAGTGGCTTTAGGTTGGGATTTTCAAAAACTCTCAGTGAAGGTCCAGGTCTGTTCTCCTTGAAGTCAAGGAGATTTTACTGCTGACTTTAGCACAAGCAGAGTAAGATGCAAGCCAAGCACTGCTGGGACTCCTATCCCATTGCCCAGATGGGTGGTTTTGAAGAAGTCACAACTGCTACATGTGCTACTACGGTCTCTTATCTGGGCCAGAGGAGTAATGTGATGCCAGCCTAAGTTATCCCAGAAAACACGGAGGCTGCCGGCTTGCTTCTTGGCCCACTCCCAGTTAAGTACCCAGCAAGACTGACAGAGATGCAGGAACATCAGTTTTGCGCACAACTTCCAATCTCAATTGCTAGTGTAGTTCGTGTCAGGGGGCAAGTGACACAAAAGTCAGAGTAGCTCATGTAAGGGCCCATAGAACAGGGGTGGGCAATTATTTCAGGTGGAGGGCCACTTACCCAGTTTTAGCAAGCTGCTGAGGGTTGCATGGGTAGCCCTGCCTCTTGACAGGTGCCCCAACCCCTGGTCACCATCCTGGGGCCAATGTCTCAGGGCCAACGCCAGTGGGGCCCAGAGTGGGGCGCAGGCTGGCAGGGGTTTGTGGAGCCAGGTTGGGCTGCACAAGCAGGGAGAGGGGGGAGCTGGCCCAACTCCATAGATCCCCCGCTGGCCAGGACCCTGTCCTCCTGCTGCCCTGCTCTGGGCCCTGCCAGCACTGGCCCTGGGACACCGGTGTGGGTCCCATGCAGCCACTCACTCCCAGTGCCCCCAGCCCTGTGGTACAGGCTGGGGGGCAGCGTGCAGCCCTGCTCCCTTGCAGGGAACAAGCTGGTGCTGATTGTGGGAGAAAAGTGGCCCCTTTCCTACCCTATGGTTGGCGCTGCACCCACATGGGGCGGTCCTGAGCAGGCACAGGCAGACCCACGCAGGCTGTGAGTGGCTGCAGTGTGGGGCGCTGACCATGGGGCAGGCGAGGGGCCGCTTTTCCCCCATGCTCAGCACCAGTTTGTAACCCACCCCCACTGCCACCACCACCTGCCCAGCACACAAGCTCCGGGCAGGCAGCAGCAACAAACACCACTCGGCATGGCAAGCTGGGGGGCCACAGCTGCTGTTGCTGCCCCAGCGGGCGAGCTTGGAGCCAGTGTGAGGCCCAGGTTGGCAGCAGGGGCAGGTTACAAGCTGGTGCTGAGCATGGGAAAAGCAGACCCTCACCCACCCCATGCCCAGGGTCCCACGCTGCAGCTGCTTGCAGCCCACATGGGGCTGCCTGTCCCTGCTCAGGACAGCCCCGCACAGCTGCAAACAGCTGGAGCAGGGAGTGCTGGCCACAGGGCAGGGGAGGAGCTGCTTTTCCCCAGGCTCCTACCCTGCCCTCCCCCTGCCCCCCCTTACCTGAGGTTCTGGCACCACTGGGGCAGCCAAGTGGTCTCAGGCTAGAGGCTTCCAGCTGTGGGGATGAGGTCGGTGGGCCCTGCTGTTGCGGGAGCCCACCAGGCTTCTCCCAGGTCCTACTGCCCCGGTTGCTGTAATTTTTTACTGGAATCAAAGACAGATAAATATTAATTTTCTAAAATTTTTAGTGGCCCTGAAGGCCAGATAGAATGGCCTCGGCTGTATTTTCCCTTAGAATATCTTCAGAAGGCACCTGAAGTGGCAGAACTCCTGCTCAGGAGCTTCAGGGAAGATAAGAGCAAGGCGTGGGGTGGTGAGGGGAAATGCTGCAGAGGGAGCTTAACTGAATTGTTAATTCACAGCCCACAAGATAGGGATAGGCTTGGATCTTCCAGAGCTCCAGAGGCTCTGGAGAAAGATGCCTATTTGTGTCTGTGCATGCCGCAGCGTTTGCTGCCTTTTCATTCTTATATACATGTTGCCCGGGTATGCCAAATCTCCAGGATGGGTTATGATATGTGGTGTTAGTCACTAGGAGGCTTCAGATGGGGCAGATCATTGGCTAGTGCTGCTAATCACAGAGAAACCAGCACTCCCTTGTTCTGCAGGCTGTGTTAGTCCCCAGGTGCAATCCTAATGGTTGTAAGTAATTATTATGAAAGGCTGGGTATGTTCACCTCTCATTAGCTTCAATGGACCTAGAAAGCACATGGCCACTGGCAGGTTAGGCTGCACTGCCATATGTACCCTGGGTCCTTGGCCATGCCTCTTTCAAATGCTTGCCTGTAGGAGTTGATGCATTTTGGCCAGTGGTCTTGACAGCTGCATGTTTGAAGGAAGAGGGAGCAGGGGGTGAAGACAGTGTTCCTCAGTTCCCCCATTATTCTATCCCTGGATTTGTTCATCCAAAGCAGGGATGCAATACTCAACTGTTTCTTCAGATCTTCTTTTGCTGGAGGGACCAGAGTGTAGGTTTGTATTTCTTCAGTACAGTATTGCTTATAATAGTGCTTAGTTCCTCTACACCCCACTCTATCCATCCATCTCAAAGCATCATTTCCACTGTGCAGGTCTGAAATCTAAGTTTGCAAGCCCACCCATCAAGCTAGTGGCAGAGCCAGGTCTCCAAAGCACCAGTCCTTTGCACTATCCAGTAAGCCATACTCCTTTTCCTATAATTACTCCTAGGGAATATTATTTTTTTGTTTATTTAAACATGTACGTTGGCCAATATCAATAGTGGGATTTTGGATCATTATAAAGGATGCATTTTCAAATGCAAACACATCAAATTGCATTTCATTCCCATTTGACATGAGAACAATTCCCCTGACTTAAATAGAGTTACTCCTGATTTATACCCACTAGTAGGCAATAGAGAACAGATTATATGGTTGGAAGCTGCATTATTAACTCCTTGTCTATATTACTGAGGTTGTTCGCTCCTTAAAGGGGCGGCAAATGGGGTTGGACAGATTTGCTGGCAAAGCAAGCAGTCTCAGCCCAACAAGACCTATAAGACAACATGTGCTGGAAACCTCCAGCTCATGTGAGATTGCTGGCCTTTCTCTCCCTGCTCATTCAGAGTCCACAGGAGACAAGCATTTGCCAACGTGCACTCTACCCAGGTCCTGGGATCAGGCTGCTGGCGAGAGGGGAGTGCTGTAATTGCAGAGATAACTCACACAGTGTCACACAACAATGATACATGAAAATGCTACATAAACCCGTCTATCTGGTGCTCTCGATTTATCTTGCTGCTTCTCTATTTATTTCTTCCTCCAGCCTATCAGTCTGCACTGTGTGGAGAGCTGGAAATGCCAGCTGCTGAAAATGCAATTTGTTTTGATTCACCAACGTCTCCCAAAATATCTCAGTGACCTTTTGCATTTTTTGCAGTGAATTATGATGATGATTATTTTTATTTATGTTAACGAAGCTCAGTCACTTCACATGGCCAGCAAAAAAAGAAAGACCTTAAAGAAAACAGTGTTCCTTTTTTTTTTTTTAAAGCAGCATCAATCCCAAATTTCTGACCTGATTATGACAATGTATCCCCTAATGAGATAATTCATTTGCCTTCTCTAATCAGCTCGCTGGATAAGGAGCACCTGGCTGATTTGTATGGTGAAGAGGATGTGAACAGGGCTTGGAGCAGGTAACCCACATCTCCAATAGATTTGAGGAATTAGGGGGCTCATTCTCAGTTGGTAGACTATGTTTAACTATAGAAATCAATGGAATGACACACCAGGTCATGGAAGATCTGACTGTAAGGATCATAGTATCATAGTATCTAGGGTCAGAAGGGGCCTAAAGCAGGCCATCTACTCTGATCCCCCGCCAGTGGCAGGAACGAGTGCTGGGGTCACAGGACCCCAGCCAAGTACCTATCTAATCTACTCTTGAAGATGCCCAAGGTAGGAGCAAGAACCA